>CAHIKZ030001025.1:460000-505000 GCA_903632075.3 Acanthosepion pharaonis | reverse complement strand
AAAACCAAAAAATCATTTTTCACTTCAATAACAAAATAAAATCAATGACAATTGATCAAAACCTATAATCGAACAAATAACAAACACATATAATAAGTCTTTGAAGCATTTACATCTTAATATAGTGAGCCTTTTTCTCAATAACCGCCAGTAAGCTATTATTAATTGATTTTTGTTATTTATTTTTATTTTAGCTGGTTCAACTTCTGATATAAAACTTTAATTGCTTCCCGTATGGCCGCTTTGCTGTCTTTGTTTGCCGCCTTCTTATAATTTCGTCTTCACAATGGATCATAGATCGTTTTCAGATCGAAACTTGACAGTTGCCATCTTGATAGTAAACATACGATCAAAAATATTCTGGGTAACTTTCTTTGCATAAATACACACTTCTCTTTGAAACTTTAAGAATGGGACTTGGGTACCATTCTAAGAAAGTATTGTCCATGAAACCGTAATAGTTAGCACAGTTCAGTTTAACTTTCCTTTCCTTTAAAGATCTATCGGTAGTTTGGTCGATAATTCCAGTCCGTATCATCACACTGCCTCCTCCTTGCTGGATTTTCTTGATCACAGGCACATCCTTTGGCCCATCCATCAAATTCGTCGCGTGTCACCCTATAGTCATCCGTGAAAGGACAATTTTCATGTCGTTTTTTTCTTTAGAAAAGTCAATTTTCATGTAGTTCGTGACCCAAATATTTGCTTTACTAAGAGGACGATATTTCATGACAGGTCCCAATTTGTGAAGCACTTTACACCTGGTATCCTTGACTTCCTCTATTCGATTCTGTTGAAAGATTTTAGCACTAACCAAATAAATAAATTAAAAACTGTCCACCCGCCAAAATAACAGAATAGAATATGGCAAGAAATCTAAACATTTGACGAATAGCTTTAATTATCTTCCCAGACCAAAACAAACCTAAGCAAATCACCCTCCAAATTTTTTACTACGTTAATAAAATATCAAAAAACGAAAAGAATAAATAATACAAAATGAAAATGAAAAACAAGTAAAATAAATTAATCCAAACAAATAAACAAATAAAAAAATAACCCACTCCCGTAAAAATAAACGCCAGAATAGATTACCCACAATGCACGACTGACCCATATATATAAACAGCTGAAGAAAAATCCAGCATTTGCGCCCAGCATGAAACAGGCTGTCGCCTCTGTTGACTTCAATGTTCACTTTTATATTTATACTTATATATATATATATATATAATATTTATTTAAACATGTTATAACATCACTACAAAAATAGCCATTTTGTTTTAACTCTTCGGGTGTTTGTAAAGTGTTGCAAGATCTTAGCACTAGCTCAATCTTTTTCCATTATTTCTTGGTCTCAACATAGTAATATTTTCAACAGCCCTCTTTATCATCCAATGATCTTTGCGAGGCTCCTTTTATATCCCCAATGTGCACATTCCCTCACTGAATAACTATTTTTTGTTTTTCTGCATTTGTTAGATGCTTCCCATTGACCATATTTCAACATACAGGGCTCGATAGATAAATTGTCTTATAAATTACGCAAAAAAAATGAAGATGACACTGATATCTCATTTTAACAGATATATTTAACAAAATTGCACAAAAATATCTTGAAATACCAAAGAGTAAATTTATTCAATAAAATCGCCATTGACTTCAACCACGGCATCCAGACGACGTCGGAATCTCCTGCAACTCTTATGGACGGTCTCCTTGTTTAAATTGAAGAATTGTTAGTACAATGATTCAAATAAACACATGACTGGGACACGGCACAGCGTCGTGGACCTCTCTGATTTGGGACCAGTTGCCTATGGATGCATTATCTGTTGCAGTTTTTTGGGTACCCTGCAAGTACTAGTGAGCTAGCCAAAATGAGCTGACTCATTTTATAGTCCACCAATAGAAGGGTTAACCAATCAGAAAGCTCAAAATATTCAATGCGACGTGTATAAAGGCAGCTATTTTGGGTTTTTGTTTCCCCTAAAATATCTCCACTGCCAACCTGATATTGAAGAGATTACGGACTTCACTGGATTCCATATTCAGAGACTACGGCAAACATGGTCAACATCACCGCCGGGACTTTAGACGACGACACAGTAGTAGGGATTTTATTACGCTAGGATTTTGTATTAATAACTGCTGTATTCTAATTCATTTTTTAATCATCTTTAACCAATACAATGCTCAAGAGACACTACTCGTGTTAGTGAATTACTGAATGATGTGTGTGTAACGTAAAAAGAGTAAATAAGTTTATGTGGAGGATAGACAACGAATGGGCCTACATTTATAGGGGTTAAGACAGTCAGTTAAGTGTCATACGTGATACACTCTTTCGATTCATGACTGACTAGACAGAACATTTTATCGCAGTTGGTTGTCGTTTCTTTCTTCAATCGTAATATTAACCGTTTCCTTATAAGTAAACATTTGGCATTCATTGGCCGAGTAGAAAATGTGACTCGAGTAACACTTTACTTCATTTCCTATCAATCGGGCTGGGATCAAAGTGTAGTATCTGTTCTTCTCATCTTATATCTTCAGTCATGAGATACATGCTTGAGCGATCATTTCTCTTTCGATTTATGACTGACTGGGTAGAACGTTTTCCCGCAGTAGGTTGCCGTTTCTTTCTGCGGTAGGCTGGTTGCCAACGAAGGATAAAAAAAATCGCTCTGTTCTGCTATTTAACCCATAGCTAGGGAGCTGGAGTTGAGAAAGTATTTGCGTGTAAGTGACTGCAACGGACCCGGCTCACCGATTTCTCACCCCAAGCCGATATCCGTTACACCACAACACACATCCATTAAGATTGTACTTTTCAAGAAAGCATCCGCGCGGGAGTCTGTTCTAAAGTAAAGTTTTCTGGGTCGAACATCATTCAACCAATAGAATATGTATGGAATTAAAATGATTCAACCCCTGTAAGGGTCTGAGTTGGTGCCACTAATCTATGGAGTTCGAATATTTGCCATGGAACTAGTGTTAAAATAACGATAGGTATGAGTTGTTGCGTCTGTGGGGTAGAAGATTACATTCCAACATAAAACCATACCCTAAATAGCTTATTATGGTCTAGAATGATGATGATATTTCATCATTCTATAATTAACCTTGTCCTCAGTGATGATAGAAAATAAGGGTATTTCATCTGCCCTCATCATTAAAAATAAACGACCCTTCCACCTCATGAGAGTCAGTAGAATAGAGTAGGGTACTCTATAGCAGTACTCAGTAGATTAGTAGACATGTAGAAGTAGTCAGTAGAAACATACATCTGCCAGCACATAGGAAGATAGAAAATAGACGATTTCAAACGCATCCTCACAAACGAAGTTCTCGGAATCAAACCATGTCAAACGCCATCCTCGCAAACAAAATTTTCGGAACCAAACCAAGTAAGCACTGACTTTTAAACAAAGACACACTGAAAACATTTTACACACACCATATCAATATTCTGTAATTCAAACCACAAAAAGAGAATACAAATTCTTGCTATTTATGTCAACAAGTGTCTCAATTTAATATTCTTTATGTTATATTGTCCTACGTTTATGCATTTTAATGTCTCATTAATATCAACCTCATTACAGTCAACAAATAATAACAACGGGATAAATAATATATCAACACTAATTTCCCTACCCTGTTGCAAGCTGATAAACTATGTTCAGTAGTTATTTATTAACAATTTAGAAACACTGAAAGCCAAATATGCGAACGCAAAACTGTTTAAACGCACCTAGTGTCATTTTGACAGAAAACCAACCGACAATTAAAAAATACTTATTTATAATTCCTGATAAACTCCAAAAGTGTCTCAGATGAATTGTTGGGACAGTAGCGTGTTTCTCATTTTTTATTTGTTAGAAAATAAGTACTTTTTGTGATAGGATAGAAAAGACGTATTATCTTCCTGACTGGTTAGAAAAGAAGTATTATCTTACTAATTGGTTAGAAAATAAGAATTCTTTATCTGATTGGTTAGAAAAGGAACGTTCCCTTACTGATTGGTTAGAAAATAAGTATTCTCTTTGTGATTGGTTAAAAAAGAAATATTCTCTTTCTGATTGGTTAGAAAGTAAATATTCTCTTTCTGATTGCTTAAAAGAATGTATTCCCTTTCTAATTGGTTATAAAATAAGTATTCTCTTTGTGATTGGCTAGAAAAGAGGTATTCTCATTCTGATTGCTTAAAAATATGTATTCTCTCTCTGATTGGTTAGAAAAGAAGCATTCTCTTTCCGATTGTTTAAAAAAATATGCATTCTCTTTCTCAATGTTATAAAATCGGACACATATAAATACAAAAACGTTACAAAAGAAAACGAGGAAAGAATAAAACCGCATCCACAGTAAACGGCAATACGAAAAGAAAATAATCAAATTCATCTGATCTATTTTCTTTCCGCTACCAGCAGGGATTGACTAAGAAATTAAAATAGTGTACACCTACTAAAATTTAAAAAAAACAGTACACTAGTATCAGTTATATGTTAACATAGGCATACCTCTAAATATTTCACACTGAGACCGAACAACCATCCATTTTGTTTACATAAATCCAGTGATTTCATCTCAAGGACTTTCAAGTTATAGTCAAGATATGCTCTACTCTGGGATCATATACGCACAATTTTTTCTTGCTGGTTATCTATTCTCTTTCCTGAATATTTAAAAATATGTATTCTCTTTCCTGATTGGGTAATACAGACGTATTCTCCTTTCTGATTGGTTTAGAAAAGAATTTATTCTTTTTTCTGATCATTTAAATATGATATCTAACAAAATTCAATTTCTTATGAACTGTGAACTTCTTTTTGCTCAGAATACTCGAACTAAACTTAGCGTAACGTTGTCTGCTACAATGCTTGCCAGAGATTGATAATGAAAATAGATAATTTCAGAAAACTGATAACCAATAAGAGATTTTCAGAGGCCAGACATGCATCCCATAATTTGCGTGAGTTTCATTTCCACTTTATAAATGATATTTTACTTGGAATGTGTTAATATCGCATGAAATTTCATAATTAAGCGCCATTCTTTGCATCGTTTATTTCTTGCAGGTAACATAACGTTCGCCCAACTAATGGAGGTTCTCCCTTTCAAGAACAACATAGACATCGTAGAAGTGTCTGGCAGCGTCCTTCTCACAATCCTGGAGCATTCTGTGAATGATTACAACCCACTGAAAAAACATGGCAAATTTCTACAATATTCAGGTTGGTCAAATCTTTGAATGTGTTCCTTTAAGCTTTTTCATCTTAATCTTTCCTTCAATCCTTTCGAGAGTTTCATATGGATGTAAAATGTGGTGCCAAAGTCACTCCTAAATATCAGAACTGTCAGACTGTTCGGTTGTACTCTCTTCCTACGGACGGGAGGAACCCGAAGGAGACTACACCGAAGGGCGGAGTCTTCTTCGGGGAGGTAAAACCGACCCTGAACCCGTTTATACAGGTTCAATGGGCATATTTTTGGCCGAGCCCAGGGGCTCGGACTGCCCACGTTAAAAAG
This sequence comes from Acanthosepion pharaonis, assembly GCA_903632075.3. Taxonomy (NCBI): domain Eukaryota; kingdom Metazoa; phylum Mollusca; class Cephalopoda; order Sepiida; family Sepiidae; genus Acanthosepion; species Acanthosepion pharaonis. The sequence goes on along the minus strand of CAHIKZ030001025.1, from coordinate 499,465 downwards.
GCCTTGTGCCACATGACACCCTCGTGGGGGGTGACTGAATATCGTCAGATGTATGCAACCGCTGTCTCATATCAATGGTTAAAATAGGCTTTGAGAAAATTGAAATCTGTAGGAATTATCAAGCACCATCCTTCTTCTGACGTTACAGAATCATAAACAGAAATTACCATATAACAGAAACGTTACGAATTATCAAGCACCATCCTTCTTCTGGCGTTACAGAATCATAAACAGAAATTACCATATAACAGAAACCAGATGTTTTTCAGCAGCAGCAACAACTTAAATGGATAGCAAAGATAACTCAGAGAGAAAATAATCATATAATCAAAAGGTTTACGTTCGCACTACTTGTGGTTTAATGAATGAGAAAACCAAGAATCAAATTCGAATTCCAGTCGGGACCATTACATTCACTTACGTGAACGTAGCCTTGGGAATGTTATGAACCCATTTCCTCCCCCAGATATGGATTAGATAGTTAGGAATTGTTTTTCTAAAAATATTGTTAATGCAGTATTCGCTCGCAAAAAAAAAATATTCTTACAATCCCAAACAATTTTCGGCTTGATAAATCGTAAAAACCAAAATCAATCAATCAATGAATCCTCACGATCCGTCAATACTGGAAAGAGCGATAACAGTTACTGGACTTTAAAAACCTATTTTCTTGAAACATGTTTGAAAAGGAAGACTGGGAGAAACTGCTTTAAGAGAAAAACTAGGTGATCACATTGAACGCCTCGAAACCAAACTAGTGACAATGCAACATCACTGAACGGACACTGGATTTCCATCTACGGTGATGGACAGGTGTTCTCTAAAGGAGACCCGTGACATGAGCGCTTATTGAGACTTGAGCACAACCCCGACCTCAAGTGGAACGCGTACATACGATCAATCGCTAAAGATTTAAGGTAAAATGGTCGGGTCTCTGTATCGCCCTTGTAAGTACACCTGCTATCCTCTGCCGTTACAAGAGCCAGATCAGGTTGAAAATGGATTACATTTTCTCTTTTTTCAAATCGGTATCACTCCATGCTAGACAGTAAAGCCACTAAGACACAAAAAGTTGCAGGGTATGGAAGAATTAGTAACAGAAACATTACTCATGAGTGGGAAGAGGAAAAAGTAAGCGGGAGGACAGTATATAGCGATTGACCTTGCATTTACATTATTTACATTATTCGGACTATTGTCCTCATCTTTGTCGCCATATTTATCACAACTGTGCCATGTGTCCTCAAGGACACATGGCACAGTGGATAAAGGCGTTACTTAGATCCAGTGTCAGGACCCAAAGAGAGTGAGTTCAATACCCGGTTAAGGCAGTGGAGAGCTTTCAGAGGGAAATTAACAGGAGATAACTGATAACTGACAGATGTTATTGACACCCATCAAACATGGCACGTGGAACTAGAACAGTCTACCCCAGTGAGCGAAATAAAGGGTTCAGTTCGACATTCCAACCACCTGAAGAAGGCCGGAGCGTACAACGGCCGAAACGTTGGGATAAATATGGCGACAAAGATGAGGACAATAGTCCGAATAATGTAAATAATGTACATAATACCTCATCTCAGAAATATAGACAGATACTGAAGAAGGCCGGAGCGTATGACGGCCGAAACGTTGTGATAAATATGGCGACAAAGATGAGGATAATAGTCCGAATAATGTAAATAATGTACATAATACCTCATCTCAGAAATATAGACAGATACTGAAGAAGGCCGGACCGTACAACGGCCGAAACGTTGTGATAAATATGGCGACAAAGATGAGGACAATAGTCCGAATAATGTAAATAATGTGCATAATACCTCATCTCAGAAATATAGACAGATACTGAAGAAGGCCGGAGCGTACAACGGCCGAAACGTTGTGGTAAATATGGCGACAAAGATGAGGACAATAGTCCGAATAATGTAAATAATGTACATAATACCTCATCTCAGAAATATAGACACACCTTGCATTTATAATTTTGCAGATTAAAATTTGGTTGGAAAGCTTGGAGCTGAAAGGGAGTTCCACAAGTGAGAAAATCAACTATTAGCATTAGAATTTACGGCTACATCCAGTCTCCTCAGGTGTAAATAGATGAGATCTCGACACCAGTCTAGTACTTATATACAAAAATCTATGTAGCATAGCGAAGAGCTCATACGAAGAAATTACCATGAAAGTTTTTACAGAAACGACACAGAGGCAACCTTACGGCGGTGGGAAAGTGAGTGAAGCCGAGTCGCCAGATCAGGACCAATAATATTGCTGATTCTTCTTTTGATTTTAAGGTGCTCAAGGTAAATCGCAAGGGCACCGGACTATGTGTGGCAGCAATATTCAAAGCATGGATGAAGGATAGACTTATAGATATGTGAGATCAATTCTAAAGAGAAACATTGCCAAGGACGACACAGTGAACTAAATTTCTTAGCAGCTGATCTAGCAATGGATTCAGTATAGTCTTTCGACTTAACGCCAACCGAGAATGTTAACCCAAGAAGGCCCAACGAGTCACTCTCCTGGAGGTTAGCATTAGCCATGGAAAGCAGAAAGAAGTCTCTCAGATCATGATTCTATTCTGTCTGTTAGCCTAATTCGTAAAAGTTGATTATTATTGTCTTATTATTGTTTCATATTTGTTTCGTTTCATCGACCTGATTTATATACAGGGTGGAAATAAAGTCACTATACAATTAATTATAATAAAAAAAAGCAAAACATTGAAGCAGGTGGCTTGTAGTTCGAAGACTATCGGTTATCAATTTACTATTGTTTACCATAGCATTTTATTATTATTAACCAGAATTAACCAGATTCATTCTAATAATAAATTTATAAAAAAGACATGAAAATATTATAGAAAAAGATACCGTGGAAAAGTGAGTGAAGCCGAACTGCCAAATCAGGACCAATACTTTTGCTGATTCTTCTTTGGATTTTATCAAGGAACTCAAGGTAACTGGCAGCAATATCCAAAGCATGCTTAATGGTAGACTTACAGATATGAAAGATCGATTCTAGAGAGAAACATTGCCAAGGACGACACAGTGAACTAAATTTCTTAGCAGCTGATCTAGCAATGGATTCAGTATAGTCTTTCCACTTAACGCCAACCGAGAAGGTTAACCCAAGAAGGTACAACGAGTCACTCTCCTGGAGGTTAGCATCAGCCATAAAAGGCAGAAAGAACTCTCAGATTATGATTCTATACTGTCTGTTGGCCTAATTCGTAAAAATTATGATTATTATTGTGTCTTTTTCATATTTGTTTCGTTTCACTGACCTGATTTATATACAGGGTGGCAATAAAGTCACTATACAGTTACTTATAATTAAATCTGTATTTTTTTCTCCATGTTGCTGCATTAATTTTGCTAAAGTTCCTGGTCTAATGGAGCCGGAAGAAAAGCTTCACCAACGTGAAGTCAGAGAAAAGAGACTGTTACGGTTACGTCAAGCCAATTCAAGTTACAATTGATGGTACATTGCTGTCAGTCCTGTACTGCGCTTAAATTCATAAAGAGTAGGTACTATAGCGAAGAATTCGCCCGAAATATTTCCATGAAAATATTTATAGAACAAGCACAGAGAAGCAAATTTACGGCGGTGGGAAAGTGACTGAAGCTGAAATACCAGGCCAAGACTAATAATATTGCTGATTCTTCTTTGGATTTTATCAAGAAACTCTAAATATACAGCAGAAGCACCGAATGTAGCAGCAATATTATAAGCATGCACGAATGGTAGACTTATAGATATGTAAGATCGATTCTGGAGAGAAACATTGCCCAGCACGACACAATAACTTAACTTTCTTAGCAGCTGATATAGTAATGAATTCAATATAGTGTTTCCACTTCATGTCAGTTGAAAATGTTAATCCGAGAAGTCGCAAATAGTGACTTGCCTTGAGGCTAGCATATATACACATGAACAGCCCAGTCTTCACTTTCCAGTATTGATAGGGTCCAAAAGCGTCTCCGTCTATTCTTCTTTCCATGAACAGCTACTTTGTGGAACCGACATACGGTTAATCGTTATCTTCTCCACCTATCCCCATAAACTCTGCCACTTACTCTGTAACCATCTACCTTGAGTGGCTCTTGGGTCTTTAACTAGAGGAACATTATTGAAAAAAAAGACTAGAAACTCACGACTAATCATGGAAGTTGTGGCAACACACATGCAAAACATCAGATGTATATATTTATATCGATTTATATCGTGGCCGAGTGGTTAGAACGTTAGCATTCTGACCATGAGTCCCGGGTTCGAATCTCACCATGGTCAATTTGTCAGGAAGGAGACTTCCTGATGCTATCGAACTGAAGGGGTCGATCCCAGCATGTGGCACCTTTGGAAAGTGCCTGAAAACCAGTAGACTGAACCCTTGGGGACCGTCGATAGGTATGCTAGCAGGGTTTGAGCGTACTGGCCTTGTTCAAATTGTTGATCATGCTGGATAACACGCTCTTCCCCAGAAACTGTAACTAAGGTATTCATAGCATAGTTGCAGTATAAACCACAGGTAGACTCTGTGGGTGTTGAACAAACAAAAATGCGCCTGAGGAAGCATCTGTAATAGCGATTGGCTAGCCGCCCTAGTAGACGCGCAGCCTCGAATAAGAGTGGCCAGCTATACATATATTACTAAGAACCACCTACTGGGAGAGATTTCTGCTTATAAAAATACAATTAAGAATTAAATTAAAAAAAAAACAACACTTTATATATTGAGTATAAAATATTTATTGATTGTATATTTGGTTAAATTTTGCTGCGTTTCTTTCAGGCCGTAAACTTAAGTTGTATTATTTATTCAAACGTAATTAATTCATCGCTGCGTCCGTTTTTGACCATATAAATAAGCCAAGCAAACATTGATTTGCAAATTACTTCATTCTTTCTCAGCACCTGGGGCGTCAATCATTCATATGGGCTTCCTCGGTCCATCATTCATACCCTGAACGCCGTAGAGCGACGGTCAGAAACCTGGTCGCAAGTGGCATTGTCGGTATCGTGGGTTTGATTCCCACGAGTTGTCCAGCTGTTGTAACTGAATCTTTTTATTTTCCTTTTTTATCATTTCACATGCAACAACATGGCGTATATATATATATATATATATATATATATATATATATATATATATATATATATATATATATATAGGTGTAAAACAAAATTGTACAAATCGTGTTACATCATAATTGTCCATCCCACAAAATGTTTAATATCTTCAAAAACACTAAACTAATTGAGTTTCTTTTTTCAGGGTTTTAGATAAGATATTTAGCCATTTTGATAGAATTTGTCGTAAGAATCACTGAAGACCCCTTTGAGTTATTCAGCTAGTAAGAGAATAGGTAAAAATCGTTGTGTGCCAGCCCCACTGTCTTTTCAGTTAAGCAAGAGTGAGAGGAAAAATTTCATCTCGGCCTTCAGTAAAGGTAACAATGTTCATACTCTGGCTTCCATTTTCAAAGTCCATTGAAAAACCATCAAGAGAACGTTGAATAAGATTTAAAAGAAGAGTGAACAGCAGTGAGGAAAACTGGATAAGGAAGTCACAACAAGGTTAGAGAGAGCGAAGATCATTAATTAATGATGAACATGTCATTAATCTATTATATATATATATATATATATATATATATATATATATATATATATGAATAACCATATTTACAGAAATATTAGTTTAAGTTAGTGTGCATTTACATATCATATGTTTGATACAACATTCAGAAAACAAATAAACATAAATATATATGCCTATGAGTATAACACCTCGTAAATCACATAATAGAAGTGGCAAAATAAATGGAAGACATGTTGTGGTAAATATGTGTTATAATATGTATAAATACTAGACATGAAGAAGTAATAATAATAATAATAATAATAATAATAATAATAATAATAATAAATTAACAAAGACATACATACAAGTAAATATAAACTAATTCGAGGTGATGAGTAAATACTCATACAAAAGCAATAATATTCAACTAAAGTAACAAAATAAATTTAAAAAGAATGTCATTAATTGGAATCCCTCTGGTTCAGCATGTTTCAACAGGTATCTGTTTTTATGTCTATATGTGACCAGTAATTCATTTCTCTTGTTTAATAAATTAGGGTTATTTAAATGTTTTAAAATAGTTAATTTTTCTACAAGGTAAAGATTACATCTTTCGACTTCCCCGTATAATATTTGGTTTTAGCAATTATGTCCCACGTAATTATGTGTGCCTTGGCACCAATCTTTAAATGTCAGAAATATTTGGAAAGAGCAGTAATATAATTTACCTGTCGTTATTCAAAGTCTTCTTGAGGTTATTGAAACGAAATTGCCAAGGAGTTTCAGCGAATTTTGAATTTCAGTCGAGTTCGTTATATAATCATTTACATGCAAACACCCTTGGGAAAAGTATGAATTCATCTCTCCCCTCCAGCTATGGTTAAATAGCAGCACAGACTAGGTGAAAGCCGGTATAGTTAGTGACTCTTCCAAAAGTGTAGTTGGATATGCACAAGCCTTCACCACTATAATGAAATTATAACATAAGTAGAGTTGGTGTACACTTATACGTCGAAAACGACAGGAAAATATATATATATATATATATATATATATATATATATATATATATATATATATATATATATATATATATATATATATATATCTAAGCCATAGACACTGTATATATATATACACAGAGTCTATGACTTGGGGGTAGAAACTCTGACTGATACCAAATCGGTCGGGTTTCGATCATGGCTCGCAGCATTCGGTTGTCTAGTTACACTGATGAGATGTGATACAGCGAAACAGGTATGTATGCAAATGAAACTCTATATAAATCAGCATATTCCATTTTATTTATATATATATATATATATATATATTCATCATATATCATTATATATATATATATATATATATATATATATATATATATATATATATATAATTTATCTGGAGAATTTTTTCACGAAGATGAGTGGTGTTGGTTCATTCATGCCTACTACGCAGTTTCGTGGGCGCATCAAGATAACAAGATAACTCTCTGTCTCTCTCTCTCTATATATATATATATATGGGCGATCCATATATCATTGGATAGTAGTATGTAAAGGTAATATTAAGTGGAGCCACTATTCTATTTTTCAGGGAAATACCCAATCTTTAAAAATACGCTATTAATTGTGGATTTCTAAAATGTCCAGTGTTAATTTCAACAAATCCAATATTATTTCTACCGATAACTCATTAATATCCACCGCCACAAAAATGGTTTATTAATGTGATTACTGAATCACATTAATAAACGATAGCCCCATTCGGAAACACTGGTTTGGGCTTAACCATTGTTTCCGAAATTCCATCGCGGAGTTTTAAGCTATTATACTTTTCTTTGAACTACTATTAATTTCTTCTTCTTCTTCTTCTTCTTCTTCTTCTTCTTCTTCTTCTTCTGCTGCTGCTGCTGCTACTACGACTACTACTACTACTAATAATAATAATAATAAATTTAATAATAATAATAATTTCTACCTTCTTTCTCTTCTAATAATCATTTATCTTTTTCTTCAGCTGTTACCTCCCTTCTTCAACTCTCTACCTCCACGTTTCTTCTTCTTCTTCTAATAATTAATAATAATAATAATACTTTATCATTATCATTATTATTATTAGTAGTAGTAGTAGTAGTAGTAGCAGCAGTAATAGTAGAATGAAAGATGAAGTAGAAAGTTGTAGAAAGGAAGTAACTGCTAAAGATTGAAAATGATGAAAAAGAAAAGAAAAATGAAGTTATTGTTAATACTATTGTCGTTTTTTCTTCTTCATCATCAACGTGTTCTTCTTTTTCTACTACTACTACTACTAATAATAATAATAATAACAATGTCTACCACCTTTCTCTTCTAATTTTCATGTTTTATCTTTTGTTTCTTCAGCTGTTACCGCCCTTCTACAACTCTCTGCCTCCACGTTTCTTCTTCTTCTCATAATTAATAGTAATAATAATATTTTATTATTACCATTATTAGTAGTAGTAGTAGCGGTAGTAGTAGTAGTGACAGTAGAAGAAGAAAAAGAAACAATGAAGTAGAAAGAAGATAACTGTTAAAGAAGACTGAAAATGATGAAAAAGAGAAAAATGAAGTTATTATTATTATTATTATTATTATTATTGTTGTTGTTGTTGTTCTTCTTCTTCTTCTTCTTCTTCTTCTTCTTCTTCTTTTTACTTTCTCTTTTATCTCCGTCTATTTCTTATTCCCCTCTTGCTTCTTGCTTCATTTGTTTTCACTTTCTGTTTCCAACAAACATGCTTTCTTCTTTCTCTTCTTCTACATTCTTAACCTTCCCACATCTTCTCGCCTGTTTTATCTTAACGAAGGTGATTCACGTGTGATGGGTAACACCCGGCCGGGTTTTGTAATCTGGTGGGAAGGCAATAGGCGGTTTTTGTGTTACGCTCGACATTTGGATATTATTTACACGGCAGTCTTATACCCAACCCAAGATTGCCTTTACCTCTCCGACTTAATTAGACATCTTTACAAAAGTAGTGTGATGTCTGATAAAAACATACTGTCTACAATTTTCTTCTTTCAATTTTTTTTTTTTCACACTTTTCTTTCTTTTTTTATCCCTTTTCTGGTTGTTGCTCTCAGTTACATTTACACGTTCTTTCTTTCTTTGTCATACAATGTAATTCTTCGTTTTGCTCTCTCTCCCTAGGTTACACTCTTTCGTACAAATTTATATTCTTTCTTTCTTTCTTTCTTTCTTTCTTTCTTTCTTTCTTTCTTTCTCTCCTCTCCTCTCCTCTCCTCTCCTGCTTGTTTTCTCTTATACATTCGCCATTCACTGAATCTTTATTTCTTTTCCTTTTATTCTTTTTCGAAAGCGTTTACTCCTTTTTTTTTTGTTTTTGTTTTTGTCTACCTTTTCTTTTTTAATTTACTTTTTCGGCCGTTTTTAAATACTTTAATTTCCTTTTCTAATTCCTTTCTATTTTCTCTTTCTTCGTTTCATTATTTCTTTCTTTCATACTATTTTTTTTTATTTTTGCTTTTATTCTTCTTCTCTTCTTTTCTTACTTTTTACTCGGATATTTTTTCATTTTTATCGTTCCTAGCCAACTCTATTCACTTTTTAATCCCCTCTTGAGCTTTCTACTTTATTAAATGATAAACCCTTGCGTTCTCTGTTTTTAATTTGATCCGTCGCGCCATTTGTTTATTCTCCTATCTCTCTTACAGTATTCCCTGATTTTTTTTTTTATTTACATTCTTTTTTTCTTTTTCGCTTGCCTAACTTTCTCTTCCACTACTTTCTTCCGCCATTTTCTTTATACAGTGTAACCCGAATATAAGAGAGTTGTCGGGACCGGAGAAGAAGTCTCTTATATCCGGGTTTCTCTTATATCCGGGTTTGGTCTATTTTGTTTAGGTAAGTATGGCTCTAATTTGGGACCAGAGACAATCTCTCTTATATCCGGGTTTCTCTTATATCCGGGTTTGGTCTATTTTATATACATTAACACAGGCTCTAATTTGGGACCAGAGAAAATCTCTCTTATATCCGGGTTTCTCTTATATCCGGGTTACATTATTTTTCAATGTAACCCCCGCTGGCGACGAAGACAATCAAGGCGGGAGCGAAATGAGTCATATATATATATATATATATATATATATATATATATATATATATAATCCACTTGGATTATATACCAACGGATTTGTTGCCTTTGCTATATATACAGGCTCTAATTTGGGACCAGAGAAAATCTCTCTTATATCCGGGTTTCTCTTATATCCTGGTTACACTGTACACACCTGGCATAGATCTTCATACCTGATGCACTTCTTAATTGAAAAACTTACCTTAAACAAGACCTCCCCAAAAAGGCTCACAGTAACGTTGGATAAAAGATGTTAAACATATTAGGGTTCTAAAAAGATTTCTCCCAGTCGATTAGGGTCAAAAGTAGGCCCGCTGCATCCGCACGCAGAGGCGCACTCCCCGCCCCACGCAAAAAAAGTAAGCGACTTGTTTACCATAAATATCTGTATCTTCACTCACGTACAAACCCGAACTATGGGTAATTTTTTAACTCTCATACAAACGTGACCTCTGTTTAACTTTTTGACTCTGGTGCTAACCAAACCTACATTTACTTCTTTGACCGGATCGATGTCTACCTTTCGTAAACTGGGAAGGCACGGTGAATTAATGGTTTGGTTTGATTTGATTTACGGCATATCAGCCTCAGTGGGTTATTCAATGACAAGATTTTTATTGCTGGTAATATTTTTTTTTTCAAAAATGCATTGTTGGTAATATTTTTAAAAAAAACGTATTGCCAGTATTTTTTTTTAAATGTATTGCTGGTAATATTTTTTTAAAAATTTACTGCTGGTAATTTTTTTAAAAAATGTATTGCTGGTAATATTTTTTCAAACATCTATTGCTGGTAATATTTTTAAAAAAATTTACTGCTGGTAATTTAAAAAAAAATATATTGCTGGTAATATTTTTTTTTTTCAAACATTTATTGCTGGTAATATTTTTAAAAATTGTACTGCTAACCAAACCTACATTTACTTCTTTGACCGGATCGATGTCTACCTTTCGTAAACTGGGAAGGCACGGTGAATTAATGGTTTGGTTTGATTTGATTTACGGCATATCAGCCTCAGTGGGTTATTCAATGACAAGATTTTTATTGCTGGTAATATTTTTTTTTTCAAAAATGCATTGTTGGTAATATTTAAAAAAAAAAAAACGTATTGCCAGTATTTTTTTTTTTTAAAATGTATTGCTTGTAATATTTTTTCAAACATCTATTGCTGGTAATATTAAAAAAAAATGTACTGCTGGTAATTTTTTTAAAAATGTATTGCTGGTAATATTTTTTTTTCAAACATTTATTGCTGGTAATATTGTTAAAAATTGTACTGCTGGTAATTTTTTTTTAAATGTATTGCTGGTAATATTTTTTTAATGTATTGGTAGTAATATTTTTTTCAAAAATGTATTGTTGGTAATTTTTTTTTTTCTTCAAAAATGTATTTCTGGTATTAAAACCTATTTTTACACTTTCATAGAGAGTGTGACTCCAGTTTGAGGGTTAACTATTTACCCATAGATGGGACCCCTAACAGGTCCTGCCCCCCCCCCCAGTCAGGGTGGACCTTGGAACACCAGCAGTTAAGCGATGTTTCCACGCTCCTCAAAACCTCTTGATCAGAGGTCTTGCTGTTGGACGTAGTTTATCGTCTTACCCAGGACGCGGATATAGTTTATCATCATACCCAAGACGGTGTTTGAAAAGGTCAAATTGGTAGCTGATCTCAAAAATGACCTTCAGTCTGTTGTTAACTGGGAGAAAGACTAGATTGTTAATTTTAACGCCTGCAAAATTAATTTTTTCTCTATTAATCATCTGAGAGACCTCTTTCTGCTTTCCATCAGCACGGCTGATGCTAACCTCCATGAGAGTAACTTCTTGCGCCTTCTCTGCCATAGAATGGCATGAATTTATTGAATCCATTGCTACGTCTGCTGCTAAGAAAGTTGGTTCACTGTGTCGTGCTAGACAATTTTTTTTTTCTCCAGAATCTATCTTATATATTCATAAGTCTACATTTCGTATATGATCTGAACATTGCCACTCCGTATGGTCCAGTTCTCTAGCTATATATTTAGAAATTCTTGATAAAATCCAAAGAAGAATCAGCAATATTATTGGTCTTGCCCTGGCGTCTCGGCCTCAGTCATTTTCCTACCGCTGCAATGTAGCATCCCTCTGCCGTTTCTAGAAATAGTTTCAGGGTAACGGTACCTAGACTTTATGAATTTAATCACACTACTAGATTGGCAACAAGGTTTCATCATTCTATAACTGAAATTGTTAGATGCAATCGCAAGTTTTATGCTAACACTTCCTTCTCTCGCATTTGTCTCTTGAGGAAGTCTCTTCTGGCTCCTTCGTTTCCAGTTAACTTTGATCTTCACAAATTTAAATGAATTGTGAATTGTGAATGAATGTCAATTGTTATTTTCTGTCTTCTTGATTCTTTTTTTTTGTTATCACTCCTTCATAATGTTTCTCTTTTTTTTTCTTATTCTTTCACACTCAGTAATCCTTTGTGTCTGTGTGGCTTCACTGCTTTGTTTGTAGTCAAATGATTAAAAAGAAAAATCCGCAATTAGCCAAGGTTGGTGAGCACGGCTAGATCCCTGATTGACCATGGTGTGGCCGTATTCGGATCACTGCTCATTGTTCCTCTTTGGTGCACACTGCTAGCGGAGCGGCCATGTGTACACTGTAACAGTAGCTTGAAAACTGGTGCGATCGAGCTCAAACTTCGATCATGTGACCACAATGGTACCACTTATAAATACGCATAATTTCTTTTACTTAGTCTCGTACTATTTACTATCTTCTTTCATTTAATGCATCGGTGATTATATATATATATATATATATATATATATATATATATATATATATATATTGTGTGTATTTAGGCAGCATATTTTCATTTATACACGTTTCATTAAATAATATAGACAAGTGTTGTCTATTTATTTTATGTAAAATTTTTTCGTATCTTCTGATAAGTTTGATAACATTATCATTAACCGAAAAAAGAAATTCACAATATTTATCCATTATTTTTTTAATATAATCTAAGCTTTCGGCTTACACAAGCCATTATCAAAGATGTAATTACAAACATATCAAACAATATACGGACACGACAGTGATGATAGTCTGTCATTGTTTAGTTTACATAGTGGATCACTAAGCAACGATGAACACGCGCATATAAGACGCTAGAAGCGAAAATCGCACCGCATCTCATGACGTCACACATGACTACACGAGAGTGAATTGGAGAATGAAATAAGGAAAGCCGTTGGTATAATCCAATGGCTTCTGTTACCAATTATAGAAATTATAGACATTTAAGAATATTTGTAGAGATTCCATAGTTGATTTTGTTTAGGTTGGGTTTTAACTGTTTGATGTATAATGCTTCAAGTATTTTTAGTTTTTGTCTATTGTTTTCATGTCGAAGTATAGTTGTGTTTTCGACAAGTATTTTACGGAATTGTGTGTGCGGACAGGCATGTTGTTTTAAATGCCTAAAAATGTTAGAGTTTTCATTAAAATGTAGTGTCAAGCGTCGTGAAAGCGAGTTTGTGGTGTGACCAACATAAATATTATTTAATTCGTTGGAGATACACTCTCCCAAAGGGCACTTGAATTTATAAACTATGTTTTTTTTTGTCTTATATGCGCGTGTTCATCGTTGCTTAGTGATCCACTATGTAAACTAAACAATGACAGACTATCATCACTGTCGTGTCCGTATATTGTTTGATATGTTTGTAATTACATCTTTGATAATGGCTTGAGTAAGCCGAAAGCTTAGATTATATTAAAAAAATAATGGATAAATATTGTGAATTTCTTTTTTCGGTTAATGATAATGTTATCAAACTTATCAGAAGATACGAAAAAATTTTACATAAAATAAATAGACAACACTTGTCTATATTATTTAATGAAACGTGTGTATATATATATATATGTAGATATATATATATATATATATATATATATATATATATTAAATTCATTATTTTTACATAATCCTGAGATTTTTGTTTTGCAAGTATTTTGAAATGAATCCGATCCACATTGAAGGGCACTGAACTGCCCTTTGGGGCTACTAAAGTTATTTTTATTGTCTATTCATTCCAAAAACCAGAAAACATCATAATCAAAGCGTCCATAAATTTCTTAGATGTGACCTTTTTATTATTATTATTAACACTTCAGTCGGTTTTCTTTAATTTTTTTAGCCGGAGCGGTGGGGTTTAGAACACGTCGACTGAACCGGACCTGTCTACCTTTGTGACTTACCTGTAATCTGCAGCTATGTCTGCCCATAGACTCAACTCTAAACTGAAACTCCATCTACCCCTTGAGTCAGTTATATACAGGACTCGCTCAAGTATAAATTGAGTTTATATCTACCTTTTGACACAATTATAAATCAGGTCTATATATCTCGCTCTATAGATTCAACTGTAAACTTGACCTATCCAAATATGAGCCCGGCTACCGTTCGACATAATTATAAACCAGGCCTATATCTATCTTTAGACTCCAGGTAATCAAAACCTATATCTTCCGTTTGATCCAATATGAGCCAGGCTACCGTTCGATACAATTATAAACCAGACCTATATCTATCTTTAGACTCCAGGTAATCAAAACCTATATCTACCGTTTGATCCAATATGAGCCAGGATACCGTTCGATACAATTATAAACCAGGCCTATATCTATCTTTAGACTCCAGGTAATTAAAACCTATATCTTCCGTTTGATCCAATATGAGCCAGGCTACCGTTCGATACAATTATAAACCAGACCTATATCTATCTTTAGACTCCAGGTAATCAAAACTTATATCTTCCGTTTGATCCAATATGAGCCAGGCTACCGTTCGATACAATTATAAACCAGGCCTATATCTATCTTTACACTCCAGGTAATCAAAACCTATATCTTCCGTTTGATCCAATATGAGCCAGGCTACCGTTCGATACAATTATAAACCAGGCCTATATCTACTTTTAGACTCCACTGTAAACTAGTCCTATGTCTTCTGACTCAATTATAAACTTAACTTTTGACTCGAGTACAAACCAGACCCGCTTAACATTTTATTCAATTATAAACTAGATCCGTCTACCTTTTTTCTGTAGTATGACTAACTTATATCTACTTTTTGAATCAAGTATGAACCGTAGCTAAGTCTGCTTTTATCTCCAGTATAATCTAGGCCTATGTCTATCTATTTTATTCTAGTGTAATATAAAGGGTGTCCACCCACTAAAAAAAATGAATTCACTTTTTGACTTCCCATAACTTCTTGAATTGTTTTTCTCTTTTCAGATCCAATGCATTTAATTTCATTTAATATTTAATTTAAACCGTTAATCTTCTTTATAATCAATAAACATTAATATTTCTTAATTTTAATCATTAATCTTGTTTGCAAGTCAATAAACACTGCATTTATTGTCATTTAAGGAGTGGGTAGATTTTGTGGGTCACCCAGTATTTACTTCAGTTAAAACATCAGGACTAGGTTATCGGTTCTGAGTTAACAAGAGTCATTTAATCATTTTTTTTTATTTTTATTGTTATTTTGTATATAATTTTTTTATTTCTATTTTGTATATATATTTTTTTTTTTATTTTGTATATAAGTTTTTTATTTTTATTTTGTATATAATTTTTTTTATTTTTATTTTGTATATAATTTTTTTTTGCATATATTTTTTTTTATTTTGTATATAAGTTTTTTATTTTTCATGTTTATTTTGTATACAATTTTTTTTTTTTTTAGGTTATCGGATCTGAGTTAACATGAGTCATTTTAATTATTTTCCACGCATTTTAAATTTTGTTTTATTTATTTTTTATTTTTATTCTTATTTTGTATATAATTTTTTTATTTTTATTTTGTATATAAGTTTTTTATTTTTATTTTGTATATAAGTTTTTTATTTTTATTTTGTATATAGTTTTTATTTTTTATTTTGTATATAATTTTTTTTTTTTTTGTTTATATTTTTTTATATAATTTTTTTTTTTTATTTTGTATATAATTTTTTTGTATATATTTTTTATTTTGTATATAAGTTTTTTATTTTTATTTTTATTTTGTATACAATTTTTTTTTATTTTGTATATAAGTTTTTTTGTATATAATTTTTTTATTTTGTATATATATTTTTTTTATTTTGCATATAAGTTTTTTATTTTTATTTTGTATATAATTTTTTAATGTTTTTATTTTGTATATAATATTTTTCTTTTATTTTTGTATATAATCTATCCGATATCATGTAGATTTTTTTCTTTTTGTTTCCATCACTTTCGTTATTAGATATACCCCCCTACTGTGATGATAGAAAATCTGCCAGGAATGGGGAAATATTGTAAGAACAAGGGCGCAAATTTACTGGCAGATCTTTAATTTTGACCATTAATCTTTTTATTTTTATTTTATTTTATTTTATTTATTTATTTATTTTTTTTTTTGGAAGTCAATAAACACTTCATTTATTGCCATTTAAAGAACGGGTACATTTTGATATTTATTTCAGCTAAAACATCAGTGCTAGTTTATCTAGTTGGCATCTCGACTTCAGTCACTTTCTCACCAGCATGACGTGGCTTTTTTCTGCTCTGACCAGCTTTTTCACTGATGCCCCGACTAAATCAGTTTAAGCGGGCTAGTAAATTGACATCTAGATCCCACCCGTTTATGTTGAAATAGCTAAATTCCGCCGTCACTTCTACTCCAACTGTTTTTCTCGCACTTCCCACCTGTGGAACTTTCTCCGTTTACTTGCTTCCTTGATAAATACAATCCTCAAAAATTTAAATGCAGTGTCAATCGCCATCTTCTATCTTCTTGAATCCCGTTCATATTTTGTCCTTTTCCACAATCCTCCCTATACTCAGTTTTTTTTTTTCATTTTCACTCCCTGTAACCCCCTGCGTACTTGTGGCATTCCCGCTAAAAGATAGCAAAAGCTGTTTTAATTATTTTCCAAGCATTTTATGTTATGACGGCGATTTTATTTAACAGCACATCGTTTTTAGTTTTAAGATTTAATATTTCTTTTTTTTTTTAGAAAGCTCACAAAAAAAAAAAAAAAAATAGAAAAGCTTATCGCAATTTAGAATGTAAAAATTATAACATATACGCATGCCGGGTGGCTCGCATCTTCGTCTTTCTCCGATAGCGATATCTTAGGGGTTAAAAAACTTTCCTCCATCACCCAGTACAAAAAAAAAAAAAAAAGATGTTTTGTTCGTAGGGAGGTTGGCTCGCCTGAATGTAAGCACGTAGACATCATCCTGTTCAAATTCAGAACACAGCTGAATACGTAAAGCCTTCTGGCGTGAAAATATAGGTTTTGACGCAGTGACGTCAGCTTTGGCCACCTGCTCCCTGTTAGATGCAACGTGTGCGGGTCTATCTCAACTCCAGTACATCAGCACAGGAATTTATACGATGAAAGTACCGTGATATTACAGTCACGTAACTGAACTGGCAAAGGCTAACCGGCTAAATTTACATTGCCAAAAATTCTAGAGGAATCTGTGCCAGTATAGGCTTACGGCCATATCACGTTGAAACACCGATCACTGAAGTTAAGCAACGTCGAGCCAGTCCAATATCTACAAGTGGGGCCGTTTGGGAATTCCAGGTGTAAGCCAGGGTGTGCGGATGGTGTAATGGATAATGGCTCAGAATATTTTATCAGAGAATCGAGTTTCAATTGGGTTCGTTTATTCACCGCTTACGAGCAGATGCCTTTGTAAAGGTATGAATTCAACTCTTCTTTAAATAATCTGAAAATAGTTAACGAATCACTGCCCTTATAGCAGTGGCTCTCAACCGGGACGCACAAATGCGTCTTGAAATGCAGCCAGGTGAGGACCAAGTGAACAGAAGATTAATTTATTATTTTTAGATCTAATTTTTCTTCTATGTCTGAGTCAAGTTTTTGTCATTTGATATTTTTGAAGTGAATGCTAAATTCCTTAATCTTTAAAGAGTAGATAATCCTTTCCCTTTTGCCTTCTTCGACGGATTTAAATCAGTCATTATCGGTCTCTCAAAAAAAAAAAAAAAAAAAATAGCAGATTCTTCATGAATCCATTTAAATGTAAAACTCTACCGCTCAAATAGGCGACATAATGTCTTAAAAAGAAATGCTTATTTCAAGAAAGAACTTTAATATTTTCAAATTTCATGACTTATTTTTCCATATTAAAATTTAAAGCGCAACCCAGAGTTTAAGTTATTCTACAGGTGCGCCCTGAATTAAAAATGGCTGTGAAACACTTTATATGGAACTCTGGGTAATTTTCAGCCTCCATTTTTTTGTTGAAACTTGGGATTAAAATTTGTTCTCGGTCGTCAACTCAGCTGTTGAGCTGAGTCGTATTACTTTTCTAAATTCTTCTGCCTTTAATTTTCAAAATATATTTAAAAAAAAAACTCATTTAAAACTCTGCAGTCCTTTTCTCACAGAGTTGACGTCGTAACCCTCTCGCTGCTCTATCGCCATTTCCACGGAGAGCGTCCAGATAAACCCCGTTCCTTTGTCCCACCAGTCCTAATCTTCGCGGCAAAGACCCGCCATGCCAGCCACATTGTAGCGAACCTCCGCCATTCTCTTCGTATTCCATTAATGAGATGTCAGTTCTTCTCGAGCAGCTTCTTCGCACAAACCGCTGCCAAGTGGATCCGATTCCGAAGAGGATGCTTCCCCGATTAATATAATCTTAATCTGCTCAAGTCAAGGGTTAACCGTTATCGTTCCCAATGTGAACATCATTGTAAAAAAAAAAAAAAATGATCAGATAAAAATATAGAATCAGGAATCAGAATCAGGGGGCGATTTAGCACACACTCATTCTGATTTAGCCCCCACTCCTTTTCATTTTGAGGCACCTGCACGAAAGGGGAACACAAAGTGCTCAATATGTATATTTTAAACGCGCACAAACACACACAGATATATATATATATATATATATATATATATATATATATATATATATATATATATATATATATATATAAACATGTTAAATATAACAGATATTGAATGTCTATTATTTCTGGTCATGAGCAGCTCTAAATTTCGTATGTTTGCTTTAATTTCGGGTGAAAATAAAGGCAAAAATTGTCCACCATTTGGATATTTTTTCATTAAGCTGTTCCTTGATCTAAGCTTTCGGCTCACATAGGCCATCTTCAGAGTGGTTATATGGACATCTAAATAAAGATATTCACCATCAAAGATGATATTCTGTTATGGTGACATAGAAGTTTCGCATGTCGTAAGTAGCACCAGTTTACAATGTTTAAAAAAGGATTATATTTGCCAAGAACCACAGGTTTTACTCGCTCAAAACCATTTTTACCCATTGATCTGAGAAAGCGTTTGTATACTGCTGACAGTTTAGATATTTCTGAAAAGGGTTTGACGACATGCATAAGGTCTATAGGAAGGTTTTGATCTGACGAGGTTATTTAAGAACATGATTCGAGTTTTCAGGTTGTTGTTTTGGTTTTGTAGCAATTGGCGAAATTACTTTTGCTGCATCCTATTCTATGAGCAATTTATTTTTCTTCTGTACTTAATTTGTTATCGGAAGTGTTTAGTATTTATTAATTCCACATCCTGTATTTTCAAGATGGATTCAGGGTAGGTATACATAATAAGAAGAAATAAAGAAAGAAAGAAAGAAAGAAAGAAAGAAAGGAGGGGGCGATAACGATCTTTTGCGTTTACAGTCTCCTTCAGGAAAATGGAAAAGCTAGTCAGTTTTTAATCTTTTCATTTATACCCTCTTAATTCGTCAGATAATGACATGTTTCCATACATATGCTTGTTATTGCAATATGTTCTTAAAGTTGTTAATCTCAACTATTTAACGGTATTTTATTGTTGTGAAAATTTTAAGAAGCTTCTTTAATCCTTAACGCTAGGATGGCCAGCTTCTTTGACATCTTTATTTACATTACGCCATGAAGCAGCCATCTTTAATATATTCAATATTCAAGTCAGGAATAACAAGTTTCCTACTTAGTATAGTGTTTCCGGTATCTTCTAAAGTTTTTTTCATCTTCTTTCACGTCCTTGCGTCGTAGAGACATTATCTCCTTGCTTGAGGTGAATTGAAAAAGAAACAAAAAACAGTAGAGAGATAATAACGCCATTCTGCTTTTAACGTCTGCTTCAGTGATACGGAAAACATCCGGCACGTAAGAATTAATTTTAACAATTTTAAATATATTCACAGTGCTTTTGTTTTTAACTTTTTCTCAATTGAATTTTATATGGCGGAAAATTCTTTATTTTATATATTTTTTTCATACCAGGGATAAAAGTGACATATGATCTTACCAAGCCGAATGGTCAACGTGTTGTTGAGGTTCTTGTAAGATGCTCGAAATGCCTTATGCCGAAATACGAACCTCTGGAAAAAAACAAGGCTTATAGAATGAGCACGTCAGACTTTCTCATCGAAGGTGGTGATGGTTATACGATGATTAAAAAGAAAATGAAACGACATATAATGACAGGTGAGTACCTTACGTGAAGTCTATCTATCTATCTATCTATCTATCTATCTCAGTCTGTACATTATCTGTCTATCTACCTATCCATCACATTGCTTTGTTTGGAATATATCAATTTATTATATATACACACCTTTCATGTGTGTTTGTTTCTCTATTTTCTGCATTTTGTTATCTCTCCTACTCTAGCAACACAAGTCTATCTATCTATCTATCTATCTGTTGTGGTAGGATCCACCTAATTTGCATAGTGGAGTACCGACCATATAAATATGGTTGGTACCGGAAAGAGAGGGAGGAATCAAGAGATTCAACCAGAGACTCTGCCCGACTGCGACTCAGTCAACACATTCTCCAGGAACGGTCTTACCAGGAATATACAAAAGACTATATGTAAATATTGTGTACACTTTCTTGTTTCAATACATTTTGTTCTAAGTACATTTTGTGTTGCATTATTATTCCATGCATTAGTCAAGTTTCAACAATGGCGACGAGGTAGAAAGAACTATACGAAAAAAAGAAAGAATTGATTATTGATAGCCTTCAACAATTGGGACAAGTCATTGAAGAACCCAGGCTGAAGGAAAAAATTATTAATTAAAAGTCCAACATCTAATGGAACGGCGAAGGATTCTGGATTTCTGGATATTTAGAACTCGTTAAAGGACGACTAAGCATAAAGGAACGTTCACTCAGAAAAATTTGAAAGGTGTCGTAAACGAATAACGGTGATAAAAAAAAAAAACAAAAAAAAACGGGCCGACAACAAAAACATGCATGGAATTAAAAGGCGCACAAATACATCGTGTCGACTTTGAAAGGTAACGAACTTTTAAAAAAAAATTTTTTTTTTTTGGTTGCTCAACAATATTTTATAAAGCAAGACATAAAATAAAAAAAGTCGTAAGTTGTTTCGATTTTTTTGGTCAGATTATATTATATCCGTGGATACACAAATTAAAAGTATATTCTTTGTTGCGTGAACACTATCAGCAAAAGATGGATGAATTATCCAAAGTCATATCTGAATTATTCAAATCCCAGCAGTTGAGTCAGCAACGTCAAAGTGAACAGTTTGCCTTATTAATAAGGGAACAACAGATAGAACAGCAAAAATATCAAGAAAGGCAAGAGGAAAGACAGCAAAAATATCAAGAAAAGCAAGAGAAAAGACTGGGAAAACAGGAAGAAATGCAGATCAAAGTTTTAGAAATTCAAAAGTTAACACTGGAGAAATTAAACAACAATCAGGCAAATGAAGGAAATTCTTCATATTCTAATAACATCATATTTAATTCGCTGGAAACTTTCAACTATGGGCCAGACGAAGAAAAAACGTTTGAAGCGTACTTTAAACGATATGAAGATATTTTCTACACAGACTGTGAAAACTGGTCGAATTCAAGAAAAGTCAGTCTATTACTAAGAAAGCTAGGTACAGCAGAACATAGCAAATTTGTAGATTTTATTCTACCGAGAAGAACAAATGAATTGGAATTCTCGGAAACAGTGAAATTACTAAAGGAGTTGTTTGGAGCAAATATGTCGCTTTGGCATAAGCGATGGTTATGCATGAATGTCACTAAATCCGAATAAACTCGAATCTGAACAAAACCTTGCCCTACAAAAGTTAGCAGAGGAGTGTCAGCGGGCCGTAAGTTTAAAGAAAGAGTCTCAAAAAATTGAAGAAGCTGGCATTGCTTATATTAAAAAAATTAAAAAAAAAACAGTCAAATTACCCATCAGCAAAAAATTGGAGTAAAAATTCGGCGTATTTTAAAAATAGACAAGAAAAATTAAATGAAAAGAACGAGGAGGAAAAAAGGTTCCACCATATAATTGTAGACGTTGCAACGAAAGACACTGGGAGGTAAATTGCCCATATAGAAATAAGAAATGTTTCGTGTGCCACAAGAATGGACACAAAGGATCGTGTTGTAAAACGAAAAAAGTCAATAGCCGAATTAGACAAACAAATTCAAATATAAAATCAGATAGAGATTTGAGGAAATATGTGACGACTGAAATATTTAAAAAGAATATCAAATTTCAACTCGATTCGGGTTCAGATTTAACAATAATGAACTATAAAACATGGAAAATTTTAAAAAGGCTTACAATAATGAAGTCAACGAAATGCGCTCGAACGGTAACTGGAAAGGAAATTAACTTCGAAGGCGAGGTTGTACTTCCCATGAAATTGAATGGGATAGTTAAAAAAATAAAAGTTTTCATTCTGAAAAATGGAGAAAACTTGATGGGTACAGATTTTATTGAAACATTCGAATTGTGGGATAAACCGTTAAACTCATTCTGCAGAAAAGTAGAAAGTAATACGCAAACAAGACAGGACATTAAAGATGAATTAAAGAAAAAGTTTCCGGAAACCTTCACACCTGGTCTTGGAAGATGTAACAAGTTTGAAGCTAAATTTGAATTAAAGGAAAGTACTATGCCAATTTTTTTAAAAAGAAACGTAACGTGCTTTTCGCAAGTGTAGAGAAAATTAACGAAGAACTTGATAGGTTGGAAAAAATGGGAATTATTTCGAAAGTAGAATCTAATGGGCTGCGCCGATTGTGTGCATAAAAAAGAAATCAAACCAACTCAGAGTCTGCGTTGATTTTTCGACAGGGTTGAACTCGGTAATTAAGGACTACCATTACCCGTTACCGAGTCCGGAGGAGATTTTTAACAAGCTAAATGGTGGAGTTATATTTTCAAAAATCGACTTATCAGATGCCTATCTCCAAATTCCCGTCGAAGAGGAATGTTCGAAGTTACTAGGGATAAACACGCATAGAGCGTTATTCAAGTACAACAGGCTTCCTTTTGATATTAAAGTGGCACCAGCCATTTTTTCAACAAGCTATGGACGTCATGTTGAATGATTTAGACTTTGCGTGCGCCTACTTAGACGACATCATAGTAAGGAGCGAAACCGTCGACGAACATCGAGAGCATCTCAATCAAGTATTTAAAAGATTCAGGACTTTGGTTTTAAAGTCAAAGAGTCAAAGTGCGAATTTGGTTTGGAGGAAATTAAGTATTTAGGTCACATAATCAACAAAAAGGGCAGATTTCCAGATCCGGAAAGGTCCATTGCGATTAGAGACATGCCGACGCCCACTAATGTGGCGATGCTACAGAGTTTTCTGGGGCTCGCAAATTATTATCAAGCGTTCATTAAAGGAATGTATAATCTAAGAGCTCCGTTGAATGAACTGCTAAAAAAAAGACAAGGCATGGGAATGGACGGTAGAATGTCAGAAAGCCTTTGATGAAATAAAGAGAATGCTTACGTCCGACCTATTTTTAACCCATTACAATCCAAAACTGGATATTGTAGTGGCAAGTGACGCCAGTTCATACGGGATAGGAGCGTGTATTCATCACATAATGCCAGATTGTTCTAGAAAACCAATTGCACATGCTTCGAGAACTTTACTCCCAGGAGAAAGAAGTTACTCACAAATCGAAAAAGAGGCGTTGAGTATCATTTTTGCCATAACAAAATTTCACAGATACATTCACGGCAGACATTTTATGCCTGAAACGGATCATAAACCACTGATCACTATTTTTGGTTCAAAGAAAGGGTTACCCGTTTATACGGCAAATCGTCTGTTGAGATGGGGAACCATTCTTCTCAATTATGATTTTCACATAAAGTACCTATCATCCAAAAATATAATTCATGCGGATAGTTTATCAAGACTCGTACCGAGTCAAGAAGAAAGATTCGAAGAATCAATTATTGCAAATATCAGAGCAGATTATGAGGTGAAAAGCATGGTAAACAACATTGTAAGAGAGATACCGGTTACACTAAAGGAAATTAAAAAAGAAGCTGAAAGCGATGATTTCCTTTTAGAAATAAAAAGCAAAATGGTAGCAAATGACCAAAAAGTGCAGGAGATTTATTCAATAGGTGAAGGAGTTTTATTATATGGTGAGAGAGTAGTAGTACCAAAAAAGTTGCAGAAAAGAATACTACGGGACTTTCATATGGGTCACTCGGAGGTTAATAGAACAAAAAGCTTAATGCGAAGCTTTGTATATTGGAAAGGAATGGATGTGGATATCGAAAACATGGTTCATCGATGTAAAGGGTGTGCGTTAGCAGCTAAGGCACCACCTATAGTACACAAACCATGGCCCAAGACGGATCATCCGTGGACAAGATTACACATTGATTTCGCTGGTCCAGTAGAAGATTATTACTACTTAATAGTGGTAGATAGTTTTCCAAAATGGCCGGAAGTACTACGCTGCAAAAAGCCTACGTCCAATACCACAACTTTCTTGCATGAACTATTTGCACGGTTCGGTGTGCCAGAGTGTATTGTGAGTGACAATGGTACACAATTCACTTCTGAAGAATTTAAGGAATTTTGTAAGTTATATAAAATTAACCACATAACGACGCCGCCGTATCATCCGAGGTCCAATGGACTCGCAGAAAGATTTGTCGATACTTTAAAGCGTGCTCTGAAGAAAGACTCAGGAGTTCTAACGGAAAAGGCGCTTCAGCAATTCCTACAAGTATACAGAATCACGTCAAACCAGAGGACACACTCAAACATGGCACCAGCTGAACTAATGTTCGCTAGGAAAGTTAAGTCAGTGTTTGACAAACTTTTACCAGGAAAAAATAGAGTAAAGAATACTATGTATACAGCGAGAAAAAGATACACCTCCGGAGAGAAGGTGTTTTTCAAGTGCTACAAAAACAACGTTCAGTTCTGGGAGCGAGGCATAGTGGACAAAAGAATCGGTGACCTGATTTACATAATTAAAGGACCGAAGAATACTCATAAAAGGCACCAGAATCAACTTAAAAAATGTTACGTTATAGAGCATGAAGAGAGTATACCGGATGAGGAGGAAGATCCCATTGAGGTAATGTATGATATGTTTCAAGTAGAACCTCCGCAGAATACTCCTGAACCGAGAAGATCCGGTAGGAAACGAAAGTTCACGGACCCATTGGACGGAAAACGGAAAAAAATATTAAAATTAAGCGGATGGACATATGCATATGAAGTATGCAAATGGATCTACAAAGAAATAGCCATAATCATCAACACTTATAGGAAGCCAGTTTGAAATCCAAAAGGGATTCCAAGGCTTGGGAGGGGGTGTTGTGGTAGGATCCACCTAGTTTGCATAGTGGAGTACCGACCATATAAATATGGTTGGTACCGGAAAGAGAGGGAGGAATCAAGAGATTCAACCAGAGACTCTGCTCGACTGTGACTCAGTCAACACATTCTCCAGGAACGGTCTTACCAGGAATATACATGGAGACTATATGTAAATATTGTGTACACTTTCTTGTTTCAATACATTTTGTTCTAAGTACATTTTGTGTTGCATTATTATTCCATGCATTAGTCAAGTTTCAACACTATCTATCTATCTATTTATCTATCTATCTCAGTCTGTATATTATCTATCTATCTATCTATCTATCTATCCCAGTCTGTATATTATCTATCTATCTATCTATCTATCTATCTATCTATCTATCTATCTATCTCAGTCTGTATATCTATCTATCTATCTATCTATCTATCACGGTCAGTTCGGGGATTGAAATGGTCACGCATTTTACTCTATGGCTTCTAAAGAGTAAACAAGTCAAAGATCTTGAAAGTCAACTTTCAATACAACCAGATACTCTTTCTTGGCGAGACAGAGTTAAGCTTTCCACCTTTCGAATAGTTGAAGTTGAAAATAAGTTGTTACAATTACACAGTGATTACTCTCTCTCGCTCTCTCTTTCTCATTCTCTCTTCTCTCTCTCTCTCTCTCTCTCTCTGACTCTGTTATTTCTCCCAAGCCCTGTTCCGCTATCCATTTTATCAAGCTTACTATGTGTGTTATGCGCTCTCTATCTGTGCTGTGAGTATAAAATTTTCCAAGCCTTCCTTCCTCATTATGTGTCACCGAAACCTCAACTTTCTCTACCTGATGTCTTAAGTATCAGTTTCCTTGTTGTTGACATTTTCTTTCCAAACTATATCGTTGCTCACGTCTTCGGTCCAGAATATCCTCATCATTCTCCTGTAGAACCACATGTTGCTTAAAGCAGCTTCATCTTTGAGGAGATCGTCCAGCACTCACTGGCATACAGGAAGACAAATATCACCAAGCAGTTTAACACTCTTTTCCTTGTTTCTCGCGAAATGTTTTGTTTCTTAGTATTCTGTTTAGCTTTTGTTATACTTCCTTGGCTATCGCAATACGACTTCGGATCTCAGTGTCACAATTTCCATCGTCTGTTAAAACACTTCCCAGATATTTGAATTTCCGCACTTACGATTTTCAAAATTGGATTTTGGTTTCCTTAGACTTTCCTGAGGTCTACATTTTTATTTTTTTTATTTTTTTACGTGTAACTAGAATAAACCAGATGCAGAAATTGCAATCGATGTATGGAGGAGAAAGCCTAGATAATAAAATTTTAAAAACAAACGTGAGTAAATCAATAAACAAAGAAATGAAATTATTTAAAACTGTTGGCACGTTAATACATTGAGCTCAGAAGGAGCCAAGGAAAGCAAAACCCATTTTCAAAATCACACCGATTACAATGTACTCGAATATATATATATATATATATATATATATATATATATATATATATATATAGTTAAATTCCCAGATCAATTCTGTGGACAAGACAAATTGGTCTAAAATGACAACTGGAAAAAAATCTTAGTTTTTTGCCGACGCGTTTCGTCTTCCGACTTTTTTAAGCCAAAAATGAAATCGAAATGTTTTCGTTGTTATAGTTAAAAAGTGTAATTTATAATTTAGTATAAAGGATTTTGCAATGTAACTATAACAACAAAAGCATTTAGATTTCATTTTTGCCTTGAAAAAGTCAAAGTTTTCGAAAGATTTTTTTTCCAGTTGTCATTTTAAACTATATATATATATATATATATATATATATATATAAAAGATAGATAGATAGATAGGAGACACGGATTGAGGAATCGTAGAACCGAGTTAGAATTTCAGTCGAATCCATTACATTCACTTACGTGCTAATACCCTTGAGAAAGGTGTGAATCCTCTTCTTCTCCCTCCAGCTATAGGTAAATAGCAGGACAGACTGGGTTCTATAGCCTTGGATGGCAACTGGTCAAGAAGAAGTACAAGTAACACCTGCGGAGGGTTGTTTGGGGACCTTGTGGCACGTAGTGCACCAGGTCTCTGTATTCGCGCCCTTCAAAAAGTGTGGATGGTCCTGCACGAAAACTTCACCACTATAATCAAATCTTATGTGCTGTCGGTTTCCTAGGAACTGATCTGCTTGGCCCTCATACGTCGAATTCGATGGGAGAGTCGAGTATATATACCATATATATATATATATATATATATATATATATATATATATATATATATATATATAACGAGGTCAGTTTATTTCATTTTTTTAAAATTTTATTGTATTTTTCCACTTTTCAAATAAAGTGTTGAGTTTTTGGGCCTGGAATTTTGAATAAACTTCCTATTTTGTTTTTGTTTTTGTTCAAGTGTTTTCGACAATCGCAGTCATTTTCAAGAACCAATACATCTTACATATTGATGTTTACACATTCTTCTACCCCTGCCAAAATCTATTCCGTCCTCTTTTGCTAAAGTTTAGCAGTATTAATCCTAGTGTGAAAGTGTCTCTTCATTGTTATTATCTTTCTTATCTTTGCCTCCAAGTTTTCACGGTCCTCTTTCGACGATTATTATTATTATTATTATTATTATTATTATTATTATTATTATTACTTTCTTTGATTTCTGGTGTTTACACATTTCTTTCCGGGTCCCGCCCAGGGACCTAAGGTTAGAAATGGAATCATGACACTTTCCACTAACAAAAAAAAAATTACATAGATAAAGCCCTTCGTAAACTGTGGGCTGTACTTGTGAGAACAATTTTTTGTATCTCCTTGAGGCATGGACTTCCAGGAATCCCTTCAATTAGTCTCCTGCAATCTTTTCCAACCAGTCCTAGGGCTCCAACTACAACAGGGATTGTTGATGTTCCCATATGCCACATTTTCGAGATTTCTATTTCAAGGTCCTTGTACTTTGACAACTTTTTGAATATCTTCAAAGATACATTGCAGTCAGCAGGGACTGCCATATCAATAAGGAGGCACCGTTTTTGTTTGTGGTCTTTAATAACAACATCTGGGCGGTTGGCTTTGATTGTTCTGTCAGTGTGTATTGTGTTGTCCCATAGAATTATAACAGGTTCTATCTCCGTAACCGGATCTGGGTGGTGTTCATACCAGTTTTCTTCCCGTAGAAACTACACATTTTCCAGTGCATATATTGGCTCACTCTGTCATGTCGGGTTTTATATTCAGTGGGTGCCAACATCGTGCAACCTGATACAAGATGATCAATCGTTTCTGGATATTTATTATTATTATTATTATTATTTCTATTGGTTTCTTGTGTACACACATTTTCTCCTGGATCCCAATCAGAGACCTCACGTCATAAATGGCTTCATGACATTTTCCACTGATCATTTTTGTAAAAAAAAAAAAAAAAGACTCACTCACATTTTACATAGATAAAGCTCTTCGTAATGTATGAACTGTACTTCTAGGTACAATTTTTTGTATTTCCTTAAGGCTTGGGCTATCAGGAATGCCCTTCAATAAGTCTATAGGAAGCTGTTATTATTATTATTATTATTATTATTATTACAGTTTGTTGTATCATCTTGCCAAAGATTAATGTTAAGTGCCCGATTACCACGTCTCCTCCGGAGTTTATCAATAAAGTGGGTCACCGTAGAAAAGTTATCTATGCACATTTGGGTCGTTTTGTTTAGATGGAGAGAGTTTTGCGAATGATATGTGCATTTCTGCACACATAATAAACTTTTGCATCTATGAGATGCTGATATGTCCAGGAATTTTACTTACATGATTTTCTTTATCCTACCCAATGCCATTATCACAACAGGGATAGTTTTATGTTATCCACATCTTATCCACTTCGATTTGCATGTCCTTATTATTATTATTAACATTTAGAGAAGAGTGCGATTTAAGAAAAGAAAAAGAAACGAAAAGAGACAGTGTTTGACAATGTTTCGACAGTATGTATGTCTTCGTCAAGTTTACTTTAAATATTGTATACAAGTGTAATAATATAAAAAATCTACACATAAGTATAAGTCTATGTACAAACGTCGCTTGTCTGAAGAAAATAACTGTACTGGTAATCACCTGGTGAAAACGAATGAAACTCCGCCGGCGTGAAGGAACGTGCGTAATATGATGGTGATCTTGTTAATCTTGGAATTTTCTGTCTGTTGATTATTTACTAAGAGGCATTAATCAAATAACTAGTTAATAATAATAATAATATTAAAAATAATATTAATAATAATGTCAACAATCCCTGTTGTAGTTGGAGCACTAAGATTGGTTGGAAAAGATTCCAGTAGACTAATTGAAGAGATTCCTGGAAGTCCATGCATTAAAGAGATACAAAAAATTGTTCTCACAAGTACAGACCACATTTTACGAAGGGATTTATCGATGTAATTTTTTTTTTCAGTGGAAAGTGTCATGTTGTCATTTCTAACTTTAGGTCCCTGGGCGGAACCCGGAAAGATATGTGCAAACGCCAAAAATCAAAGGAAATAATAATAATAATATTAATAATAATGTCAACAATCCCTGTTGTAGTTGGAGCTCTAGGATTGGTTAGAAAAGATTCCAGTAGACTAATTGAAGAGATTCCTGGAAGTCCATGCATCAAAGAGATACAAAAAATTGTTCTCACAAGTACAGCCCACATTTTACGAAGGGATTTATGTAATTTTTTTTTTGTCAGTGGAAAGTGTCATGTTGCCATTTCTAACCTTAGGTCCCTGGGCGGAACTCGGAAAGAAATGTGTAAACGCCAGATATGAAACGAAATAATAATAATAATAATAATAATAATATATTTGGAAACTACAGAAGACTGGATGATGGTGTGCGTCATGGAACATGAAAGTAGTAAGCGTCTCTACTCCGTAATGAAGGAAGCCAACAAATTCAAAATGGAGTTCCAAATGGGCGTAGAGATGCAACTACAGCACAATACACCGGCTGAAACTGCAAAATACCTAAAAAAGATAGCTAAGACGAATGCAACAGACCAGTTACAGAAGCGATGGCAAGATAAACCGCTTCATGGCCAATACTCTGCCCGTACCAAACAAGCTGACGTAGACAAAACCCGTACCCATCAGTGGCTACGTAGTGCAGGGTTGAAAGCGGAAACTGAAGGTTTTATCCTTGCTGCGCAGGACCAATGCTTGCTAACTAGGAATTATCAAGCACATATACTAAAATATTGTGTCAGTCCAAAATGCAGATTCTGTGATAAATATCCAGAAACGATTGATCATCTTGTAGCAGGTTGTACGGTGTTGGCACCCACTGAATACAAAACCCGACATGACAGAGTGGGCCAATATCTGCACTGGAAAATCTGCAACTTCTACGGGAAGAAAACTGAAAGAAACTGGTATGAACACCACCCAGACCCGGTTACGGAGATAGGACCTGTTACAATTCTATGGGACTAAACAATACACACTGACAGAACAATCAAGGCCAACCGCCCAGATATTGTTATTAAAGACCATAAACAAAAACGGTGCCTCCTTATTGATATGGCAGTCCCTGCCGACTGCAATATATCTTTGAAGATATTCAAAAAGTTGTCAAAGTACAAGGACCTTGAAATAGAAATCGCGAAAATGTGGCATATGGGAACATCAACAATCCCTGTTGTAGTTGGAGCCTTAGGACTGGTTGGAAAAGATTCCAGTAGACTAATTGAAGGGATACCTGGAAGTCCATGCCTCAAGGAGATACAGAAAATTGTTCTGACAAGTACAGCCCACACCTTACGAAGGGCTTTATCTATGTAATCTTTTTTTTTTTTTTTTTGTCAGTGGAAAGTGTCATGACGCCATTTCTAACCTTAGGTCCCTGGGCGGGACCCGGAAAGAAATGTGTAAACGCCAGAAATCAAAGAAAATAAAAATAATGATAATAATAATAATGACATGCAAATCGAAGTAACCAAAATGCAGATAAGTTAAAACTGCATTAATCAAACAGCTCAGAATAAATCTTATGGAAGTCTCCTGTCATTCTGTTCAATGGCGAGGCGGGTGTTGATCGTTTGCATACGAAACTATTCTCATGCGTTTTAAGGGTCACAAGGTCGATAGATTCTGAATATATTTTTTCAACGTGTACAGAATCGTCTAAATTAGAGACGTTTGTAATAAAATGTTCTTCAAGCTCCGTTGATGTCACATTGTTGTGTCGCACATCATGTAGCCATCGAATCTTTTATTTAATTTTCTCGTTGTGCATACCAACATAAATCATGTTTGGTAAAATGGGTGGCATGTATTAAATTCGAATCAGTATAATTGCCACCGTCTGAAGACATCGTGATATTTCTATTTGAATTTATGATAGAATTCACTTGACACATGCTGTTGCACAACGAACAGGGTTTTCCCATTCTGTTATTAATAGTAGTAATACTAGGCATCCGTTTATGTTGCTGGATAAGAAAAAAAAATAGTTCCCTGTTTTGTCAAATCTCAGTCCTTTTATGGTGGAACTGGAGTAAACTCTCCCCGGCGGAGACCTGGGTGATAGTATATGAAGGCCGTGCGATCTACCCAGACTACATGCGTCCCCATCACAGTCGTACCGACAAGATCCAAACGAATACAGGGCATTACATTTGGGGACGGTTTGCCTGTCGGAGTTGCCGGAATGTTGTCAGTGTTGACAACTAACCGCCTTCGCAACTGCATTACTGGCTTTCTGTCTGAAATGACTTCCATCGCCTTTTCCGTGTTTTGGATGTGACCGCAAGGCAGACGAGGTGTAAAATCAAGGTTTTCCTTCTCATAGATGAACTGCCTTTCTGGACTGTCGAGCTCCATCTACCCAAAGTAGCTGGCTATGAGGCGCCAGTTTTCCGCTCTCGGCCATTCTCCGGCTCGACTTAGTTGTTAGAGGCCAATTAAGATGCATGCTAGAGAAGCATTTTATAGGCAGTGGGTGCTTGTCCTAACTATAACAACCTTTGGAACATATATAATTGATGTGGACCCAAAGTTGGGACCGCGGAAGGAAAACACGGAACACGGATTAGAGGTAAGAAAGATATATTAAACAAAAAGGTTACAAAGATAGTGTAAGTGTAAGCTGAGCTTACTATGTGATAGTGTCCAATATTGGTAGTCGTACGCGGCTGATACTACGGTATTAGAATACTCTCTCTCTCCTCCTCCTCTTCTTCTTCTCCTCTCTACAGTGTTATGTCGTATACTTTATATAGTCCTGGAAGAGTCCATGTTGTAGTTATGTTACGGTCTCACAATAATAATGTATCATATAAAATGTATGTATATAAATATTATATACATTACTTGTCTTAAAATTTATTATTATTATTATTTCCATTGATTCATGTTATATACACAACTGGGTCACAACTGGGGACCTAAGAAAGATATACTAAATCAGGTAGTTCTTGAGTATCTAAAGCAAATGGCTACATTTCCCATTGATCATTTTCGTAAAGAAAAACTGTGATCACACACATTTACATAAAGATTTTAGTAATGTGCGAGCTGTACGTGTGTGTATTTTTTTTTTTTTTTTTTTTGCATTTCTTTAAGGCATGGACTACCAGAGATTTCTTCAATGAGTCTATCGAAACATTCTCTAATCAAACCGAGGGCTCCAACTACGACTGCAATTTTTGATGTCCTCATGTTTCACATTTTTTTATATTTCTACTTCAAGATCCTTGTATATTGATATTTTTTAAGATCTTTAAACGTACCTTACATAAGAAAGAACATTCTGCTTTTGTGGTCTTTGATCACGCTATCTGGATGATTAACTTTGATTTTTCTGCCTGTGTGTATTGTAAAGTCCCATAAAATTGGATCTGGATACATAAAGACGATCGATATCAGCCTCAAGTTGATGCATGTTGTGGTAAGTGAAAAGCTTTCTCGTTTTGACATGCATTCGCTTAATGTCAGCTATGGTCCAATTAAGGATGTTGAAACTGTATTGCACTACAGGGACAGCCAAAGCATTTATGGCTGTTATTCTGTTTTATGACATCAGCTCGGTATTTAATACCAGAAGCACACGTCTGTAGCATTATTATGTCACTTTCTCCTCCATTTCTGTAAGTCGTCTTCCATCTCCTTCGCTAACTCCTGGGTACGTATAGGCATCATTTTGTTTCAGTTCCCTAAAATTTGTGACAGAATCTAGAATTATTGAGTATGTTTCTGTAATTCTCCCTTTCTTGAATGTTACTTTTGTATATTTATCTAATTCGAAATCCACACAGATGTCATCATTGAAAGATTTTACAGTATAGAGGACACCCAATTTTCGTCTTTGGCAAAGAGTTTGAGATCATCCATTTTTTTTTCATTTTGTATCCATTTTTATTACTGTTCAGTTCATGCGAAAAGGAGAATAAAGGACAAGTATAACAGAAGGGTTAACAGGGAGTCTCCTTAAAAGATTCCTCGTCAGATATTCAAAAAAATTGGAAGGGGCAGTACCTTTGGTGTGATTTAGGTATTATGTGGATTTTTACAGCTTCATGCTATATTTAAGGAAATTAACAATCGCCGATGAAACTTTGTACATTTCCAAAGCCTTAAGGATCTACCTCAGTGGCCCACTATCAAAGGCCTTACGCTAATCTATCAAAGAGAGTCGGAAAGAGAGAGAGAGAGCGAGAGAGAGTAATCACCGTGTAATTATTACAACTTATTTTCAACTTCAGCTATTCGAAAGGAGGGAAGCTTAACTCTGTCTCGCCAAGAAAGAGTATCTGGTTGTATTGAAAGTTGACTTAGTAAGCTTGATAAAATGGATAGCGGAAGAGGGCTTGGGAGAAATAACAGACCGACAAGGGATAAATTGCAGAGAGCCATGATCGCCTACGTCCTGCGGTGACACGGCAGATAAAATTATTGCATGAGACAGATTGTTAAAGGGTTAATAATATAAAATGATATGTATATATATATATATATATATATATATATATTCGTGTGTGAGTGTTTGTGTGTGTGGAGAGAGAGAGAATCAGAGAGAGAGAGAGTAATAACTGTGTAATTGTTACAACTTATTTTCAACTTCAACTATTCGAAAGGTGGAAAGCTTGACTCTGTCTCGCCAAGAAAGAGTATCTGGTTGTATTGAAAGTTGACTTTCAAGATCTTTGACTTGTTTAATCTTTAGAAGTCATAGAGTAAAATGCGCAACTATTTCAATCCCCGAACTGACCGTGATAGATAGATAGATAGATAGATAGATAGATAGATAGATAGATAGATGATAGATAGATAGATTTGTGATGCTAGTTTAGGAGAGACAAAAAAAATGTAGAAAACAAGCTTATTATTATTATCATTATTATTACTGCTGTTGTTGTGTTTTTACAGGTAACCAAGATATACAGGTAGTTCTTGAGTATCTAAAGCACTACTCACCAATCGTTACTGGAGTGGAGGGTCGCATACAGTTCAGAAAAGATGAACAGGTTAATAGCGGAAATGAACAAGAAAACCAGGCTCCATCGTCACGAGGTTCGGCAGCTCCACTTTACCTGGCAATGATTGCATTTATCACTGTCTTCCTTCAATGCAATTAAATGCCAACTTGGATAAAAGTCTACTGACGGGCAACAGACTCAAAACTGAACACAACCTACAAACGGGCTTTATTGATAATTTCACCCCCCCCCCTCTCCCACAACCACCACCACCACCAAAAAAATATTTCATTGAAAAAACAAATGATGAAAGAGAAAACATTCCTTTTATACAAGTAGATTTTTTCCGCATATCAGTTTTTTTTTAAAAGTTTTTTAATAGAGCTAAAGTATCTGTCAGTTTAGTATCTTATGATTTCAATATAAATCAATGATTTAGTATATCTTTAACAGCTACATTAATGACCAAATGCAAATAACTTACTGAGTATAATTAAATCATTTTTATTAAAAAGATATTTCATGTTTCATGGCAATAGTTTAATAATAATAATAATAATAATAATAATACCTATATTAATATAATAAGGATATTTCAATAGTATTGACTGAAATAATGCAAAATAATGCGACAATACCCATTAACAGAAACAAAATATCATTTAACTTAACGATGAGAATACTCCAACCAATATTAATATTTAATATTTTAATTTGTATTAATTTTAATAACATTATACTAATTAATTTTAATATTAATAACAAGATACTAATTTTTATTAATTTTAATATTAATATTTACATAACAAGATACTAATTAAAAAATAAAAATGGATAATGAATTATAGTAATGATTAAATCACAAGTTACAGGAATATTGATTTTTTATGGTTGCAATGCAATATATTAAAAAAGGATTCATTATTTTTTTATTACAATAAGGAAAATTAAATCTTATTGTCTTTGAAATAGTTGTAGCAATTTTTATATAGTTCTTTTCAACTGTAGATGTTATTGTATTGGCAGATAGTATTATGTGCCTAATTTTATTTGGGTTATTTTCATTTTTTGTTTTTTGTGGATTTTGTAAGTTTTCTCATAAACTTCTATCCACACAACAATAGCAAAACGAAGTCTGTAATAATTGTAGTTTTTTTTTTACATAATATCATTTATCACTTTCTAGTGATATTTACATGAGGAAGAAAAATACATTAAAATACTTTTAGACTCCTCCAGTATCTTTATTATGTGATATAATGATAAGAGGAAAGCTTACAAAAACCAAGACAAAAATAACACAAATTACTTTGATAAAACAGGGCACTTAACTACAGCATAAATAACCGAAGTAGTTTTCTGCTTACTGGAATTCTCATACATAATTGTGCATATATTCAGTATTAAAAAGAAAGAAAGAAACACAACGAAGAAAGAAAGAAAGAAAGAAAGAAAGAAAGAAAGAAAGAAAGAAAGAAAGAAAGAAAGAAAGAAAGAAAGATGAAAAAGAAAAAAACAACTGTAGATGTTATTGGTTCCCAATGAGAGAAAGACAACAAAAAAAGAAAAATAATGAAAAAGAAAAGAAAAGAAAAAAGCAATGAAAAAAAATATGAAAAGTAACAAAAACAATGAAAAATCGGCAAATTAATCAAAGAAAGACAGAATGAAAGAAAGTAAGATAAGAAAGAAAGAAAGAAAGAAAGCTATCAAAGAAATAAAGAATTAAAGGAACCAATGAAATAAAGAAAAATAGAAAGAAAAATAATGAAAAAATTAAAACAAAAGAAATAAAAAGCAATGAAAAAAGAAAGAAAGAAAAGTAAGGAAAAAAACAAGGAAAAACCAGCAAAGTAATCAATGAAAGACAGAATGAAAGAAAACAAAAGAAAAGAATTACAGAAATAAAAGAAAGAAAACAAAGAAAAAACAATAAATGTAAGAAAACAATGAAAAGAAAATTATTTAGTGAAAAGAAAGTAAACAACCTATCAGTTCAATAACGACTGTAACTGAAAAGAATTTATCTATTAATTGTTACAACTTATTCCATAAATATATTATATATATATACATACATA
Source organism: Acanthosepion pharaonis (assembly GCA_903632075.3). Taxonomy (NCBI): domain Eukaryota; kingdom Metazoa; phylum Mollusca; class Cephalopoda; order Sepiida; family Sepiidae; genus Acanthosepion; species Acanthosepion pharaonis. The sequence continues at coordinate 462,542 of CAHIKZ030001025.1, read as the reverse complement.
TATATATATATATATATATATATATATATATATATATATATATATATATATATATATATAAACATCTATAAACGTAAACGTAACAATGGTATTTACTTTGATAAAATTTAACAAATAATCAGAAAAAAAGAAAATATTTGGAAATCATTTTTTCTAATTGTTGCTGCAATTATAACGTCTTTTTTAACGTTTCATTATCCATTTTATTTGCCGCGCTATTCACTGATTTGTCTCATTTTTAAATTTATTTTACAGAAAATAATTGAAAATACAACATTTTCGTCTTTTTTCCCTTCTTTTTACGCATTCTAATTTTTCGTTACTGTGAATTACCTGAAAAGTGATCAGCAATCTGCTACTTTTCTTTGTTGTTGTTGTTGTTGTTATTGTTGTTGATGGTGTTGGGTTTAAACCAACCATTTATGATTCACCGCGTATGTTCTTTGCGCATTTAACCCCAAAATATATATATTGGGAACATAATATGGATAATTTAAGATGCTAAAGAAAATGCAGTATGAAATTAGAGGTTCAATGTCCATTTTAGAAAGCCAGATCAATGAATAATTCATTGTCCTGATCTGGACGATCATTGACTTGTATTTCCAAGGCAGGAAAGTTGGCAAACAAGGCTTATTTCTTTCTTTCTTTTTTTTTTTATTGTTGTTGTTGTTGTTGTTTTTAACGTGGGCAACCCACACAAAATCTTTATGCGGGTCCGAGGCAAAAATTGCCAAGTTTCATTAAAGCAGTGGGATAGTTCATCATACTTTACTAATGTTTTATTTTCTTATGAAATTTTGACACGTTTTTCTTCCCAAGAAATACAGAAGAACTATAAAACATTTAAAATTTTTCGAAGCATATCTGCATTGACTTTTTAAAAATCTTTTCAAGCAAGATGATCATGCCACTAAGACGCAGGGGTTTTACAAAGAATGAAAGACAATGAGAAGTCTGAGACTGGGCAGTATTGAGGAAAGGACAAAAAACGGAACAGGGTTCAAGATGACAGAAGATAGCGATTGACGTTGGATTTTAATTTTTGAAGATTGTAGTTATCAGGGAAGCATGATATCGGAGAGGAGTTCCACAGGTGGGAAGTGCGAGAAAAGAGTCGAAGTGAAGTTGCATCTAGCTAGTTCAAAAGTAAAACGGCGAGATCTAGTTGCCAATCTTGTAGCATGCTTGAATTCATGGAATCGGGGCACCAAATCAGTGCCATGAAAATATTTGTAGAAAAGACAGAGGGAGGCTGTAGGTAAGAAGGTGACTAAAGTCGGGATGTTTGGTTAGGATCAATTACCTCCTTTGGATTTCGTCAAGAATCTCAAGAACATATTCAGTATTAGAAAGAAAAAGGAAAGAAAGCAACAAAGAAAGAAAGAAAGAAGAAAGAAATACAGACAGACAAAGACAAAAGAAAGAAAGAAAGAAAGAAAGAAAGAAAGAAAGAAAGAAAGAAACAGACAGACAAGAAGAGAACAAAAAAGAAAGTAATACAGGCAGACAGAAGGCAACAAGAAAGAAAAAGAGACAGAAAAGAAGACAAGAAAGAAAACAAAGAAAGAAACAAACAAACAAACAAAGACAACATAGGACGATGTACAGTGGAAGCATCAGACCAATTATGGCAACAATATTCAATGCACGGATGAATGGTAGATGTATAAAGGTGAAAGAACGATTCTGACGAGAAAATTTTTATGGCACGACAGAGTGAACCAAGTTTCTTAGTAGTAAACGTAACAATTAATTCGATAGAGTCGCTCCACTTCATCCCAGTGGAAAACGTGAGGCCAAGAAAGCGTAGAGTGTTGTTCTCCTGGAGTTTAGCAAATTGCATCTATGAATATGATTTAATAGTATTAATTCTATTCTTAAATATATGTGACCTTTATTCGATCGTAACAGATATTATATGAAGGTTAAAATATTTGAAGGTTAAAATATTTGAAGGTTAAAATACTGGAACAAGTTCATAAGAAAACTAGTGTGAAACGAATGCAGTCGACGTAGTCCCAGAAAAGAATGTTAAAAACACAGTGGACAGATAATTTGAGAAATGAGGAATTTTTGAATAAAAAAGAAAAGTACTGGGGGCACATAATGAAGAAAGAAAGTTAGGGAAGAACACGAATATAATAACGAAGATAAATGTATCAGAGAAAAAACATCGATAAAACCTACTTGAGAAGTTTGAACAAATGGATGATGGCATAATTGCTACAAGCCCAAAACGAGTTTGTAAAGAAAGAAGTATTACTTAGAGCAAAGGGAGATTTAGAGGGCTATGATCAAGATAAATCCTTTAAGCTAGTCTAATAGACTCGCTAGTCAGAGAGTAGTCGCTAGTCAGAGAGGAGTTTCGCTAGTTATATTTGCTTTTGTAACCATTAATGTTTTGAAGGGAAACGATTTATATAGGTAAGCATAGGATTAATACAAATGTAAAATTTGTCACTTAGCTGATATATATATATATATATATATATATATATATATATATATATATATATATATATATATATATATAATCAAA
>CAHIKZ030001025.1:247500-455000 GCA_903632075.3 Acanthosepion pharaonis | reverse complement strand
ATAAATAAATGGAGTGTCTGCTCAAATATGTGTATCCACTAATAATAACATGTAAAGATATATTCTTCGAATAAACACACTAATGACAGATGGTGCTCAATTCATAGAAGAGCTTTGCACTATTAGCAGTAGTTGTCATTGTTTACAAATTTGCGTTTTCCTTCAAGAGTGCTCGACCGGAATTAAATTTATATATATATATATATATATATATATATATATATTAAATTTATATATATATATATATATATACATATATATATATTAAATTTATATATATATATATATATATATATATATATATATATATATATATATATATATATATATATATATAAAATATAAAAAAAAAAAAAAAAACAAAAATCCTAATATGCGATTATGCTGTTTTAATGTTTAATGTCAACGTCGGAGGTTTCGGTCTAATAGACCATCTTCAGGACATATTCATAAAACATAATTAACATAGAGCATATACAATTCAAGATGAAAAAGACGACGACGGGATCATATTTAAACGGAACACTGATCTTATAAAAGGTTTCAGTTTTCTGTTTGGATTGGTATTGCTTTTATGTCCATCGTCTTTTTTAAACATTAAAACAGCATAATCGCATATTAGGATTTTTGTTTGTTTTTTCAGTATATTTTTCTTCATACTGTCGGATCTATATCCATATATTTGCTTACATATATATATATATATATATATATATATATATATATATATATATATATATATATATATATATATATATATATATATATAAAAGTTTCTTGTTCTCTGGTTCGATGTCATAGCATAATTGTTACTAAATCTGTTAATCCAACCACAACCGCATTATGTACAGTTGACAATGGGTCCACGTGATTAATGACATAAAAAAATAAAAATCGTTATTCTTAAACTGTATATTTGTACAAAGGCCAGTTCATGTTTCGGTGGATTCACATGTTTCTTTAGAGAACGACAAATTGAATTTATCATTAAGATTCAAATCTGTGTTTGCTTGATTTGTGCATCGATGATTAAAATCGCAAATTGCTATTATGTGAACCGCTAAAGATAGCAGTTGGCACTTGCAAGCATAAATATCTTTATCTATATCTGAAACAACTTGGCTGAAAATATTCCAAGACTGATCACAGAAAGGAAGACACGTTTACGTTGCTTATAATTCAGACATTTTTGCATCGTGAGTGCAACATCAAAAAATCTGGGTTTAACAATCTGATCCTCAAGTTACCTATTCAAAACATCAAGACGATGTCTATACTGACGCGCAAAAGATGGGGCCACCTTGGTTAATTAAATGCTTTTGTTAATTTTACCCTAAAATCGAGAGTGATTGTTATTATGCTTTTCTCAGGACGTTTTACGATATTTTGGAGTCAGAAAAAAAGTAATTGCATTTTCCTTAATGCTGTATGGTAGATGTTAGGCCATCTTAAGCATATTGATGCATAAAAAGGACAGGAAAATTCGAAAGTTTTAAATTTCAGCTCTCTTTTTTAATTTAAAAATAACATTATTTGTGATCTTTATTCTTGTGGTAAGTGCTAAACGTCTAAACATGGGGTTAGTAATTAATGTATGCTGTTTTTGTCCCAAAGAATTACCGCCGTTCGATGTAGCATTGAATGAAAAAAGGTTTATATTTTCTTATATGGCATCTTTTCTCATTCATGGCAGTAATGTCAAAGCTCTTGGATATTGCTTTGTTTTCGTTGGAGAACACGTTTCTTCAGTCCCCCCCCCACCACCACCACAATGGTTCATTTATATTGAGATCAGGACATTGCGCAAGCCAGTCTTCCAAAAAATAAGTTAAACATCTTCATCCACAAGAAACCTTTTTGTTGCTTGTGATGTGTGCCAAGGTGCACCGTAATGTTGATGAAGTTCTTCATCTTCGAAGTCTGACAGATGATGAAGCCGTAGTAAACTAATATAGTTTTTGATGTTTAGGTTTACCAATTTTCTTCTACCATCACTTTTGGTGCCATCTTATATCTGCGAGTCCAACACGAAATTTTATTGTCTTCGTGGTTTATCTTGCATCGTTTCTTTTAAACATTCTTTGCATTAGAATATAACGCTGTTTTTCATTCGTGACTAAAATTACTATTTGCCACTTTCCGAATTTCATGATAGATGTTCTTTTCATCACGTCAATCTTCTATTCTGATGATTTTCCGTTACTGATGTTTTCTGCTGCTATATCTCCGATCAAGTGGGGCTTTTTTTTACATAATACTCATTTTAAGACATTTTTATGTTTATACTTTCTTTTTATAGATACAAATATTTAAGTAAATGCTCTGTTTATAATAAACAGTATTAAACAACATTTATCGGCCTGAATGTCCGAGAAATTTTCACAGAAAATATTCGTCCTCCGACAGGATTCGAACCTGTATTCTTTACGGAACCGTCATTTAGCTTGACGTGCCTTTAACCGATTTAGCGACAGAGGAGCGTTCGGTAAGCAAGGTCGAATTTACTGTATTTGAACTTCAATTTTCTATGAATCTCTCACGTACATTCATATCTGCGCATGGCGTATCAAATATAAACAAATGACATCACACATTCTGAAATCGACAAAGTCCGACAATTATTTTAAGACATTTTTATGTTTATACATTCTTTTTATAGATACAAATATTTAAGTAAATGCTCTGTTTATAATAAACAGTATTAAACAACATTTATCGGCCTGAATGTCCGAGAAATTTTCACAGAAAATATTCAGGCCGGTAAATGTTGTTTAATACTGTTTATTATAAAAAGAGCATTTACTTAAATATTTGTATCTATAAAAAGAATGTATAAACATAAAAATGTCTTAAAATAATTGTCAGACTTTGTCCATTTCATAATGAGTAATACTTCACTTCTCACTGTCAGTTTTTGATTGCCTACCGAGGTTCTCACAATTTTTCTTTCAGCTGTCTTTGGTAACTTTTGGCCTTTTCCATTTTTCTTTGTGCTTAAAACACTCCCAGTAGCAGCAGACGTCTTTTGGGTGGTTTGAACAATTTCTGGAAATTCCCAGCCGCCCGACTATCTCTCGATGAATCGTCTTCGCTTTCGAAGTCACAACTTCCATTTTTATTTCAGCAAAATCTTTAGCCATGATTTTAGTGAATAAAATCAACTATACCAACTTGCCAAGGCATCATATACTCATATTAATAAGATGGGATAGTTCCTACTTAGAAATTTGCATATTATCATGATTTTATCATATCAGATCTTTCATTGTTCCAATAGATTTGCATGGACATTTTTTTCTGCTTCATGCTTCTTAAAGCGGTATATCTTGTGTTACACAGCAACTCTGAAAATGCAACAACTTATTTTCTAATCATCAATATCCACAGACACTAGTGATAAAAGCATACTGCTAAACAATCTTAACTTCTTTATAAAATAAAGGTGTATGACCATTTTATGCAGTTGGCCTAAACATTTTGCACACACTTTTGTATATTGTGGATTTGATTAAATGTTCAGTCGAGACGTAATTTTACCAGATTTGAAAGCTGTTTTTTTTTTGTCCAACATTGGTTTGAGAAAAATATTTTTGTCCGTTTTTTTTTTTTCACTTCCCGATATTGTATTCTCCTTCTTTCTCCCTTTTTTTTGCTCTATTTTTCTCTCTTCTTCTCTACTTCTCTGGCATTTTTTTTATCTCCTTTCTACTTTATTTCCCCCGTTTCTCTCCCTCTCTTTCACTCTACCTCTCTATTTCTCTCTTTCTCTCTCTATCACTCTCTTTCTTTCTCACACACACTCATAGAAATACACACTCACACGCGAGCGCACACACACATACACACACACAGAGAAAAAAAATCGAAACCACACATGTATAATGGCACACTCTCTTTTCCTATATATCTAACTGCTGGGGGTTATTTCTCAAAATATTTTTACATTTATCACATTGATAATTTCTTTCTTTCATCGTTTTTTTTTTCCCTCATATTTTTTCATCTTTCTTTTTCTTCATTTCTTTGTCGTTTTTATCTTCTTTTTCTTTTCTTTCATATTCTTTCCTTTTCATTATGCTTGTTTTTTTTCTTTCTTTTTTCTTTTTTTCTTCTATTTCTTTGCTTTCTTTTTTCGTTTGGTTTGTTATTTGTTTTTTTTCCTTCTATTTTTTTTGTTTTGTTTTCTTCCTTTCCTTTCTTTTTTATTTCTTTTTATACGTTTAAACTGTAGTCACAAAATAACGGGAAATGCAAACTTTCTCCGATGTGAACGAAGTGTTCTTATGCAAATGCTTTATGATTCCGACACAGCGGTCCAAAAAGATCAAGTCTGAAGTCTGAGAATTGCAGACAAGATTCCATGTCGCATTCTTCTCGGCTAATGTAAAAAGAAAAGAGGGTGGACAATCACTAATACTTTCTTGTTAACAACGATATATTTATGTAACTATTTTACGATTAAATACATATATCTTTTAAATTGTGTTGTGTTTATTTTCTATAGTTTTTTTATTGATTCACATTTGGAAAAGAAAATTTTTCCGTTGAACTGTACTTTTTTGACCTTTTTAAAAAGATAATTTTCAGACATAAGGGTTTTTCCCTTTTTTGTTTATTTTATCTGCTTTTTCTTTTATTATTCTCAATTCCCTCTTTCATTTTGTTTTAGAAACATTTTTTGTTCTTTATGAATCATTTGCTAATTGCTGGGTAAATTGTAAATTCTATTAAAATGGCCGATTTTTGTGACAAACACGTCCGATTAATCCTGTAAAATTAGCGCTGTATTTAATTTCGCCAAACTATGTGATCTCATGTAATAAGTCTTATTCAGAAGAGAAGAACACATTTTCACTGCAACTAACGTAATTAGGTTATCAATCTATGTCATTATAGTCAGTTGAAATAATTGCGAACGATCCTTTAACCTATATTGTCCTGGCGTAAGTTTAAACTGACGTCTTTTTTTTTTCTTCATACATTGTGACTATTTTACTTAATGTTCGTATTTTCTCGGAAAAAAAAATTGGAAATTTTCAACATATTTCAGTGAAATTTAAACTTTTCAAAATTATATTTATTTTCAATTATAGTGTAAATATATGACAAAAAGAAAGAATTTGATATCAGGAGGATGTGGGCTAATGTGTCAGTTAAAACTACATTCCTTAGTTCCAGCAGATCTAACATTCACAGCTAATACCCGACATGCCACGCGCATTGTAGCAACCCCCCACCACCACCTCATTCTCTCTGTATTCCAAAAGTGAGAAGTAAGTTCCACTTGATCAGCTTCTTCCCGCGAACCACTACTCCGTGGAACCGACACCTAAGATGTTTTCTAGATCACTACAAGCTTATCCTGTTCACCGTTATCTTCCCCACATATCCGCATAGTCTCTCTTAGTCTGTAACTTCCTACCTCGAGTGGCTCCGGAACCTTGTACAGAGTGAACCTCACGGTAAAATAAAGAAGGAAGGTCTTTTCTTTGTGTAATTAAAATTATCAGATCATTTGAAATATTCCTGACCGATTTTCATTGTCAATATAAAATGGCCACAACTTCACAATGACATTTGTTTTGGTGTTGATTTCTGGTGTGTTCTATACCATTTCAAGTTCAATTTCGGACTAATCAAAGTCATTTTGGGACTAAGCAAATTCAAAATGAAATAGCCAAGTTCAAAATGGGACGTAGCAAATTCAAAATGAAATAAGCAAGTTTGATTTGGAACGAAGCAAATTCATAAGGAAATAAACAAGTTTGAATTTGGACTAAGCGGATTCATTATGGAAAAATGTTTCGAATTTATCTGCGCGTTTCAATAAGCAAATATCATGGATTAAAAAATCAACTGGGCGGTAAATCAGATAATTAAAAATCGAAGGGCAGCGTTACGTACATTTTACTATCAAGAGGCCATACTTGAACGGATAAGTTTGTGTCAAATTTAGAGTTTCTGGCACTTTCATTGGTAAGACAATCAGGGAGAAGAGAAAAAAGAAAGTAATAGATGGAGTTATTCAAAATGAAATGATTTGGGGGACAACAGGGCAAATCTCGAAAGTCCTACGAAAAAAGCATCAAGGAAATACTGAATGATTATATCAAGACAGACTTTGAAAAAAAGATAGGTATAGTGAAAGATTTTAAGCGATAAATGTTGCATCCAAAAAACATACACCTTTCATGAATTTTCTTGATTTATTGATTGCTCCTAGAAGATAAACATTTCAATAGTAAAGTTTAGTTGAACATTATTATTTTATCATGAAAATATTTAATTTTAAATTCTTTTTTAGCAAAATAATTGCTCAGTCCAAATTGAACTTGCCTAATCCATTTTGAACTTGGTAAGTCCCAAATCAAATTTGCTACATCCCATTTTGAATTTGACTATTTCATTTTTAATTTGCTATGTCCCATTTTGAACTAGACATAAGTCCAAAATGTAACCATCTCAGTGAGAGTCTATACAAAATCTATTGAAAATTAACACGATACTTAATTAATAATTAGCATTAAAAACACAGAGAAGGATCAATGCATATCGAATAACGTATACTCTTCTACGATGCGTGTATCGTCAGGACGTTGGCGATCATGGCTCTTCACCATTTTCCTTTCCCTTTGTAGCTCTCAACAATTTTTGTTATTTTGTTATCTCTACTAAACATTGCTCCGGTAACGATTTGCTGAAGCTCGCTATGTAGGTTATGCATTGTTTTCCTCTTCTGTAAGTATCTAATTTTCCAAGCTTTCTTTTCTCATTTCAGAGCAACCTCGGTTCTCGACCATAATTTGTTTTGAAAGCCTGTTCTAAAACCGAATTGTTCGAGAACCGGGGAATGTCCATCTCGAATATTCTCTTCGAAAACCGATTTGTTAGATATGCGAGACGCTCGAGAACTAATATATATATATATATATATATATATATATATATATATATATATATATATATATATATATATATATATATATATAAAGGCAGGATGTGTGTGTGTGTGTGTGTGTGTAACGAATGCACGGCAACAATTTTCGACGGATTTGCACAAGAATTTACATGCACATGCTCCAAGTTAGTGAGAAGGCTAAGACCGACTTTGCATTTCCCAACTCCCATCCATAGTGGAAATAATCGATTTTTTTCTTGCTTCTACGACAGTTTTCATATAGTTTGCGGCCATTTTGTACTGGCCAGCATGAGAGCCTATAGCTGGCTGCCACGAATAGGCAGGAAGATTCTATTGGTCAGCGTGAGAGCCAACAGCTGACTGACACGAATGTTAACTGCAAAAAAATCGATAGCTGCATTCGTCACAAGTGGGAAAAATTTAAATCTGCATGGCACTTTACTCCAATTGGCTCATTCGCTTGCTTAAACTCAATGTTGATTCTGATTCCGCAGAACTGTGTCGGTTGTGAAAAAGTATTTGTTGTTAACATTCTTTTTTCATTCGGTTTTTTCCAGTTACAATTCCTTTTTTAAAGCTGACCGTTTTGTGTTCATTTTGTTTAGTTCTTTTTTCATAACAGATTTATATATATAGAGCTTAGAAAAAATTCGCAGTGTGAGATAGGCAAGAAGTAAGACATGTAGCAACATCAGCACGGCAAAGAGCACTCCTTTAAAGGCAAGGAAGGGCAAAAATATTTTAAGTCAAGTGATAGCGATTGCTGTATGAGTCATACGATTTTTGAATCAAGCACGGGCAACGCCAGGCCATGCTGCTAGTATATATATATATATAATATCGCACATTGAGTGCTGGTTGTTATATAAGGTAACTTATATAGTAATTTAACATTTATTAATACGATATATTTTCATTTTAATGTTTAAACTTTATTTTAGTGTATAGTCATATTTGAGTCGATGTACTGTTCATTTATTAAAAAGTATATAAAGCAACCTCAGTTTTTGACCATAATTTCTTCTGAAAGTTTTAAAACCGAATTGTTCGAGAACCGAATCATTTTTCCCTTTACAATTAATGTAAAAGAGATTAATTCGTTTCCAAGCACCAGATGAATACTTATTTGCATACACTATATATTTTTGTATAAAAACTTTTATTCAAACAGTATACATAACACACAAAAGTGTAAATGAACAGAAAATCATAATAGAACAAAAGTTAACATGACAAGATTTTTGCTGTTCCTTTTGAAGGTGTACGAGTTCTTCGATTTTAAGCTCAGTATGGTGGTCTTCCATCAACTCTTCAATATCTTTATTGTGGACATTCAAGTCCCTAGTTTTTCCTATAGAGAAAATATCTTCAACCATTGTCAATCTCTCAGCTTTTCTTTTTTCCGTTGCCGGTATCACTGCTAGCTTTCTTTGGAGCCATGACTAAAGGCTAGCGAAGAGAAAAAAAACGGCACAGGACATTAAAATTAGAAAAGGAAAGCACAGCACAACATACGAATGTATACAACATGGCGGTCAATTCGGAAAAGATTCGCTTCGTGTTAACTCGGTTCGACTCGGTGTCGATTCACTTCGTGTTAACTCGGTTCGACTCGGTGTCGATTCACTTCGTGTTAACTCGGTTCGACTCGGTTCGGCAATGGTGTTCGAGAAACGAAGATTTGCTCGATAACCGATACATTTTCATCTGGAATTTTCAGTTCAACCAATTTGTTCGACGTGTGAGTCGTTCGAGGTTGCTCTGTATTCATTTATTTCCAACATTATAAATAAATATACCATTTACTAAATAAACAGAGCATCTACTCAACGTTTAAACAAATTAAATAATTAATTAAACAAATTAAAAAGAAGTATAGATCGTTGCTTCTGCCATATGAAACTGAGCAAGAAGAGACAATATCATCATCATAGAGGCAGGGTCATCAAATATTGTTTTTCTCTTGACTTTTCTTTTTCCTTTAAAAGTATCACTGCTAGTTTTCTTTGGAGCTATGACTAAGGGCTAACGAAGAGGAAAATAAAAAGGCAAAGGACATTAAAATTAGAAAAGAAAAGCTCAGCACAGCACACGAATGTATACAACATGGCGGTCGACTCAGAAAAAGGTTCCCTTTGGGTTAACTCGATTCGACAATATTGTTCGAGAACCGAAATTTTGTTCGATAAACGAGACATTTTCATCTCGAATTTTCAGTTCGAAAACCAATTTGTTCGACATGTGAGACGATCGAGAACCGAGGTTGCTCTGTATATGCTCTAGAACTCTCTCTTCTAGATGTTCAGTATAAGTCTTCTTTCTGTTTCCATTTTCTCTAAAAATTCATCGTTGATCCCATGTTCGGTCCATGGCATTCTCAGCATGCTTCTGTAGAACCAAATTTCTTTTGCTTCAAGTTTCTTCTTCAGCTGTGATTAAATTATCCAACATTCACTGCCATATACGAGGAACGATATCACATAACAATATACTACTCCTTTCTTTGTTTCAAACGAGATTTTCCTGTTTCTGAATACTTTTGCTTAACTTTTGGAAGGCATCTTTCCGTATCCCAATGCGCCTTCGAATTTCAGTGTCACAATATCCGTCCTCTATTAAACAGGGACTTAACCGATCATCTTCCCAGCATCTTTAGCGATGGATCGTATGTGTGGTAAATGTAACGAATATTGGCGCCTAAAGTGAAATTGTCATTCAGAGTTCAAATTATCTCGTTTGCTGCTATCACTTTTTGCGCAAATTACCTTGGGAAAGTGCTGAATATACTTCTACTCCTCCACAGTATGGATTAAATAACAGGGGCCGCTGGGCACTGTAGCCTTACGTGACAGCTTCTCTCGGAAAAGGGCAAATCTGTATTCAGAACACTAGAGAATGCAACGAGAAACAGCACCAGTATCTTTTCCGAAGTGTCAATTCTCTCGAAGGAGGGCAAATCTGTATTCAGAACACTAGAGAATGCAACGGGAAACAACACCAGTATCTTTTCCGAAGTGGCAATTCTCTCGGAAGAGGCAAATCTGTATTCAGAACACTAGAGAATGCAACGAAACAGCACCAGTATCTTTTCCGAAGTGGCAATTCTCTCGGAAAAAGGGCAAATCTGTATTCAGAACACTAGAGAATGCAACGAGAAACAGCACCAGTATCTTTTCCGAAGTGGCAATTCTCTCGGAAAAGGGCAAATCTGTATTCAGAACACTAGAGAATGCAACGGGAAACAAAGTATCTTTCCGAAGTGGCAATTCTCTCGGAAGAGGGCACGGAAAGGGCAAATCTTTTCCGAAGTGGCAATTCTCTCGGAAAAGGGCAAATCTGTATTCAGAACACTAGAGAATGCAACGAGAAACAGCACCAGTATCTTTTCCGAAGTGGCAATTCTCTCGAAAAGGGCAAATCTGTATTCAGAACACTAGAGAATGCAACGAGAAACAGCACCAGTATCTTTTCCGAAGTGGCAATTCTCTCGGAAGAGGGCAAATCTGTATTCAGAACACTAGAGAATGCAACGAGAAACAGCACCAGTATCTTTTCCGAAGTGGCAATTCTCTCGGAAGAGGGCAAATCTGTATTCAGAACACTAGAGAATGCAACGAAACGAGTGGCAAAAGAGGGCAAATCTGTATTCAGAACACTAGAGAATGCAACGAGAAACTTTTTTCCGAAGTGGCAATTCTCTCGGAAAAGGGCAAATCTGTATTCAGAACACTAGAGAACAGAAATGCAACGAAACAGCACCAGTATCTTTTCGAAGTGGCAATTCTCTCGGAAAAGGGCAAATCTGTATTCAGAACACTAGAGAATGCAACGAGAAACAGCACCAGTATCTTTTCCGAAGTGGCAATTCTCTCGGAAGAGGGCAAATCTGTATTCAGAACACTAGAGAATGCAACGGGAAACAGCACCAGTATCTTTTCCGAAGTGGCAATTCTCTCGAAAAGGGCAATCTGTATTCAGAACACTAGAGAATGCAACGGGAAACAGCACCAGTATCTTTTCCGAAGTGGCAATTCTCTCGGAAGAGGGCAAATCTGTATTCAGAACACTAGAGAATGCAACGAGAAACAGCACCAGTATTTTTTTCCGAAGTGGCAATTCTCTCGGAAAGGGCAAATCTGTATTCAGAACACTAGAGAATGCAACGGAAACAGCACCAGTATCTTTTTCCGAAGTGGCAATTCTCTCGGAAGAGGGCAAATCTGTATTCAGAACACTAGAGAATTTTCAGTATTTTTTCCGAAGTGGCAATTCTCTCGGAAGAGGGCAAATCTGTATTCAGAACACTAGAGAATGCAACGAGAAACAGCACCAGTATTTTTTCCGAAGTGGCAATTCTCTCGAAAAGGGCAAATCTGTATTCAGAACACTAGAGAATGCAACGAGAAACAGCACCAGTATCTTTTCCGAAGTGGCAATTCTCTCGGAAGAGGCAAATCTGTATTCAGAACACTAGAGAATGCAACGAGAAACAACCAGTATTTTTTCCGAAGTGGCAATTCTCTCGGAAAAAGAACAAATCTGTATTCAGAACACTAGAAATGCAACGAGAAACAGCACCAGTATCTTTTCCGAAGTGGCAATTCTCTCGGAAGAGGGCAAATCTGTATTCAGAACACTAGAGAATGCAACGAGAAACAGCACCAGTATCTTTTCGAAGTGGCAATTCTCTCGGAAAAGGGCAAATCTGTATTCAGAACACTAGAGAATGCAACGAGAAACAGCACCAGTATCTTTTCCGAAGTGGCAATTCTCTCGGAAGAGGGCAAATCTGTATTCAGAACACTAGAGAATGCAAGAAACAGCACCAGTATCTTTTCCGAAGTGGCAATTCTCTCGGAAAAAATCTGTATTCAGAACACTAGAGAATGCAACGAGAAACAGCACCAGTATCTTTTCCGAAGTGGCAATTCTCCGAAGAGGGCAAATCTGTATTCAGAACAATAGAGAATGCAACGGGAAACAGCACCAGTATCTTTTCCGAAGTGGCACTCTCGAAGAGGCAAATCTGTATTCAGAACACTAGAGAATGCAACGAGAAACAGCACCAGTATCTTTTCCGAAGTGGCAATTCTCTCGGAAAAGGGCAAATCTGTATTCAGAACACTAGAGAATGCAACGAGAAACAGCACCAGTATCTTTTCCGAAGTGGCAATTCTCTCGGAAGAAGGGCAAATCTGTATTCAGAACAATAGAGAATGCAACGAGAAATGCAGCACCAGTATCTTTTCCGAAGTGGCAATTCTCTCGGAAGAGGGCAATCTGTATTCAGAACACTAGAGAATGCAACGAGAACAGCACTCAAAGTATCTTTTCAGAACGAAGTGGCAATTCTCTTTTCGGAATTCTCTCGGGCAAATCTGTATTCAGAACACTAGAGAATGCAACGAGAAACAGCACCAGTATCTTTTCCGAAGTGGCAATTCTCTCGAAAAAAGGGCAAATCTGTATTCAGAACACTAGAGAATGCAACGAGAAACAGCACCAGTATTTTTCCGAAGTGGCAATTCTCTCGGAAAAGGGCAAATCTGTATTCAGAACACTAGAGAATGCAACGAGAAACAGCACCAGTATCTTTTCCAGAAGTGGCAATTCTCGGAAGTATCTTTTCCACTAGAAGCAACGAGCAATTCTTTTCTCTCTCGGAAAAGGGAAATCTGATTCAAACGAGAATGCAAAACAGCACCAGTATCAAATTCTCTGTATTCAGAACACTAGAGAATGCAACGAGAAACAGCACCAGTATCTTTTCCGAAGTGGCAATTCTCTCGGAAAAGGACAAATCTGTATTCAGAACACTAGAGAATGCAACGAGAAACAGCACCAGTATCTTTTCCGAAGTGGCAATTCTCTCGGAAGAGGGCAAATCTGTATTCAGAACACTAGAGAATGCAACGAGAAACAGCACCAGTATCTTTTCCGAAGTGGCAATTCTCTCGGAAGAGGGCAAATCTGTATTCAGAACACTAGAGAATGCAACGAGAAACAGCACCAGTATCTTTTCCGAAGTGGCAATTCTCTCGGAAAAGGGCAAATCTGTATTCAGAACACTAGAGAATGCAACGAGAAACAGCACCAGTATCTTTTCCGAAGTGGCAATTCTCTCGGAAGAGGGCAAATCTGTATTCAGAACACTAGAGAATGCAACGAGAAACAGCACCAGTATCTTTTCCGAAGTGGCAATTCTCTCGGAAAGGACAAATCTGTATTCAGAACACTAGAGAATGCAACGAGAAACAGCACCAGTATCTTTCCGAAGTGGCAATTCTCTCTCGGAAGAGGGCAAATCTGTATTCAGAACAATAGAGAATGCAACGAGAAACAGCACCAGCATCTTTTCCGAGTTCTCTCGGAAGAGGGCAAATCTTTTCAGAACACTAGAGAATGCAACGAGAAACAGCACCAGTATCTTTTCCAAGTGGCAATTCTCTCGGAAAGGGGCAAATCTGTATTCAGAACACTAGAGAATGCAACGAGAAACAGCACCAGTATCTTTTCCGAAGTGGCAATTCTCTCGAAGAGGGCAAATCTGTATTCAGAACACTAGAGAATGCAACGAGAAACAGCAATTTCTTTTCCGAGTGGCAATCTCTCAGGAAAAGGACAAATCTGTATTCAGAACACTAGAGAATGCAACGAGAAACAGCACCAGTATCTTTTTCCGAAGTGGCAATTCTCTCCTCGGAAAAGGGCAAATCTGTGGCAATATTCAGAACAATTCAGAGAATGCAACGAGAAACAGCACCAGTATCTTTTCCGAAGTGGCAATTCTCTCTCGGAAGAAAGGGCAAATCTGTATTCAGAACACTAGAGAATGCAACGAGAAACAGCACCAGTATCTTTTCCGAAGTGGCAATTCTCTCGAAAGAGGGCAAATCTGTATTCAGAACACTAGAGAATGCAACGAGAAACAGCACCAGTATCTTTTCCGAAGTGGCAATTCTCTCGGAAGAGGGCAAATTCTATTCAGAACACTAGAGAATGCAAAAACAGCACCAGTATCTTTTCCGAAGTGGCAATTCTCTCGGAAGAGGGCAAATCTGTATTCAGAACAATAGAGAATGCAACGAGAAACAGCACCAGTATCTTTTCCGAAGTGGCAATTCTCTCGGAAAAGGGGCACCAGTATCAAATCTGTATTCAGAACACTAGAGAATGCAACGAGAAACAGCACCAGTATCTTTTCCGAAGTGGCAATTCTCTCGGAAGAGGGCAAATCTGTATTCAGAACACTAGAGAATGCAACGAGAAACAGCACCAGTATCTTTTCCGAAGTGGCAATTCTCTCGAAAAGGACAAATCTGTATTCAGAACAATAGAGAATGCAACGAGAAACAGCACCAGTATCTTTTCCGAAGTGGCAATTCTCTCGGAAGAGAAATCTGTATTCAGAACACTAGAGAATGCAACGAGAAACAGCACCAGTATCTTTTCCGAAGTGGCAATTCTCTCAAGAGGGCAAATCTGTATTCAGAACAATGCAACGAGAAACAGCACCTATCTTTTCCGAAGTGGCAATTCTCTCGAAGAGGGCAAATCTGAATTCAGAACATATTCTCTCCGAAAAGGAAAAAGGACAAATCGAGAAACTAGAGAAATCAGAACACTAGAAAAGAATGCAAACGAGAAATGCAACGAGAAACAGCACCAGTATCTTTTCCGAAGTGGCAATTCTCTCGAAAAAGGGCAAATCTGTATTCAGAACACTAGAGAATGCAACGAGAAACAGCACAGTATCTTTTCCGAAGTGGCAATTCTCTCTCGGAAGAGGGCAAATCTGTATTCAGAACACTAGAGAATGCAACGAGAAACAGCACCAGTATCTTTTCCGAAGTGGCAATTCTCTCGGAAGAGGGCAAATCTGTATTCAGAACACTAGAGAATGCAACGAGAAACAGCACCAGTATCTTTTCCGAAGTGGCAATTCTCTCGAAAAGAGGCAAATCTGTATTCAGAACACTAGAGAATGCAACGAAAACAGCACCAGTATCTTTTCCGAACAATAGAAGAGGGCAAATCTGTATTCAGAACACTAGAGAATGCAACGAGAAACAGCACCAGTATCTTTTCCGAAGTGGCAATTCTCTCGGAAGAGGGCAAATCTGTATTCAGAACACTAGAGAATGCAACGAGAAACAGCACCAGTATCTTTTCCGAAGTGGCAATTCTCTCGGAAGAGGGCAAATCTGTATTCAGAACACTAGAGAATGCAACGAGAAACAGCACCAGTATCTTTTCCGAAGTGGCAATTCTCTCGGAAGAGGGCAAATCTGTATTCAGAACACTAGAGAATGCAACGAGAAACAGCACCAGTATCTTTTTCCGAAGTGGCAATTCTCTCGGAAAAGGGCAAATCTGTATTCAGAACACTAGAAATGCAACGGGAAACAAATATCTTTTCGAAGTGAAAAGTATTCAGAACACTAGAGAATGCAACGAGAAACAGCACCAGTATCTTTTTCGAAGTGGCAATTCTCTCGGAAAAGGGCAAATCTGTATTCAGAACACTAGAGAATGCAACGGGAAACAAAGTATCTTTTCCGAAGTGGCAATTCTCTCGAAGAGGGAAAATCTGTATTCAGAACACTAGAAATGCAACGAAAAACATTTTTTCCGAAGTGGCAATTCTCTCGAAGAGGGCAAATCAGAACACTATCAACGGGAAACAGCACCAGTTTTTTCCGAAGTGGCAATTCTCTCGGAAGAAAGGGCAAATCTGTATTCAGAACACTAGAGAATGCAACGAGAAACAGCACCAGTATCTTTTCCGAAGTGGCAATTCTCTCGGAAGAGGGCAAATCTGTATTCAGAACACTAGAGAATGCAACGAGAAACAGCACCAGTATCTTTTCCGAAGTGGCAATTCTCTCGAGAAAAGAGGGCAAATCTGTATTCAGAACACTAGAGAATGCAACGAAACAGCACCAGTATCTTTTTCCGAAGTGGCAATTCTCTCGGAAAGGGAACAAATCTGTATTCAGAACACTAGAGAATGCAACGGGAAACAGCACCAGTATCTTTTCCGAAGTGGCAATTCTCTCGAAGAGGGCAAATCTGTATTCAGAACACTAGAGAATAACGGGAAACAGCACCAGTATCTTTTCCGAAGTGGCAATTCTCTCGGAAGAGGGCAAATCTGTATTCAGAACACTAGAGAATGCAACGAGAAACAGCACCAGTATCTTTTCCGAAGTGGCAATTTTCTCGGAAAAGGGCAAATCTGTATTCAGAACACTAGAGAATGCAACGGGAAACAGCACCAGTATCTTTCCGAAGTGGCAATTCTCTCGAAAAGGAAAGCAAATCTGTATTCAGAACACTAGAAATGCAACGAGAAACAGCACCAGTATCTTTTTCCGAAGAATTCTCTCGAAAAGGGCAAATCTGTATTCAGAACACTAGAGAATGCAACGAGAAACAGCATCTTTTCCGAAGTGGCAATTCTCTCGAAAAGAATGCAACGAGAAACAAATCTGAAGTGGCATTCAGAACAAATAGAACACTAGAGAATGCAACGAAAACAGCACCAGTATCTTTTCCGAAGTGGCAATTCTCTCGGAAAAGGCAAATCTGTATTCAGAACACTAGAGAATGCAACGAGAAACAGCACCAGTATCTTTTCCGAAGTGGCAATTCTCTCGAAAAGGGCAAATCTGTATTCAGAACACTAGAGAATGCAACGATCTGAAGTGGCAATTCTCTCAAGAGGAACAAATCATTCAGAACACTAGAGAATGCAACGAGAAACAGCACCAGTATCTTTTCCGAAGTGGCAATTCTCTCGGAAGAGGGCAAATCTGTATTCAGAACACTAGAGAATGCAACGAGAAACAGCACCAGTATCTTTTCCGAAGTCTCTCGGAAAAGGACAAATCTGTATTCAGAACACTAGAGAATGCAACGAGAAACAGCACCAGCATCTTTCCGAAGTTCTCTCGGAAAAGGGCAAATCTGTATTCAGAACACTAGAGAATGCAACGAGAAACAGCACCAGTATCTTTTCCGAAGTGGCAATTCTCTCGGAAAAGGACAAATCTGTATTCAGAACACTAGAGAATGCAACGAGAAACAGCACCAGTATCTTTTCCGAAGTGGCAATTCTCTCGGAAAAGGGCAAATCTGTATTCAGAACACTAGAGAATGCAACGAGAAACAGCACCAGTATCTTTTCCGAAGTGGCAATTCTCTGGAAAGAACAAATCTGTATTCAGAACACTAGAGAATGCAACGAGGAAACAGCACCAGTATCTTTTCCGAAGTGGCAATTCTCTCGGAAGAGGGCAAATCTGTATTCAGAACACTAGAGAATGCAACGAGAAACAGCACCAGTATCTTTTCCGAAATTCTCTCAGAAAGAGGAATGCAACGAGAAACAAATCTGTATTCAGAACACTAGAGAATGCAACGAGAAACAGCACCAGTATCTTTTCCGAAGTGGCAATTCTCTCGAAAGGGCAAATCTGTATTCAGAACACTAGAGAATGCAACGAGAAACAGCACCAGTATCTTTTCCGAAGTGGCAATTCTCTCGGAAGAGGGCACCAATCTGTATTCAGAACACTAGAGAATGCAACGAGAAACAACCAGTATCTTTTCCGAAGTGGCAATTCTCTCGAAGAGGGCAAAATCTGTATTCAGAACACTAGAGAATGCAACGAGAAACAGCACCAGTATCTTTTCCGAAGTGGCAATTCTCTCGGAAAAGGGCAAATCTGTATTCAGAACACTAGAGAATGCAACTAAACAGCACCAGTATCTTTTCCGAAGTGGCAATTCTCTCTCGGAAAAGAGGACAAATCTGTATTCAGAACACTAGAGAATGCAACGGGAAACAGCACCAGTATCTTTTCCGAAGTGGCAATTCTCTCGGAAGAGGCAAATCTGTATTCAGAACACTAGAGAATGCAACGAGGAAACAGCACCATCTTTTCCGAAGTGGCAATTCTCTCGGAAAAGAACAAATCTGTATTCAGAACACTAGAGAATGCAACGAGAAACAGCACCAGTATCTTTCCGAAGTGGCACCTCTCTCGGAAAAGCAAAATCTTCAAACAGCACCAGTATCTTTTCCGAGTGGCCAGAACAAAATGTATCTTTTCCGAAGTGGCAATTCTCTCGGAAAAGGGCAAATCTGTATTCAGAACACTAGAGAATGCAACGAGAAACAGCACCAGTATCTTTTCCGAAGTGGCAATTCTCTCGAAAAGGACAAATCTGTATTCAGAACACTAGAGAATGCAACGAGAAACAGCACCAGTATCTTTTCCGAAGTGGCAATTCTCTCGGAAAAGGGCAAATCTGTATTCAGAACACTAGAGAATGCAACGGAAACAGCACCAGTATCTTTTCCGAAGTGGTTCTCTCGAAAAGGGCAAATCTGTATTCAGAACACTAGAGAATGCAACGAGAAACAGCACCAGTATTTTTTCAGTATCTTTTCAGAACACTAGAAATGCAACGAGAAACAGCACCAGTATCTTTTCCGAAGGGCAATTCTCTCGGAAAAGGGAACAAATCTGTATTCAGAACACTAGAGAATGCAACGAGAAACAGCACCAGTATCTTTTCGAAGTGGCAATTCTCTCAGAAGGGCAAATCTGTATTCAGAACACTAGAGAATGCAACGAGAAACAGCACCAGTATCTTTTCCGAAGTGGCAATTCTCTCGAAAGGACAAATCTGTATTCAGAACACTAGAGAATGCAACGGGAAACAGCACCAGTATCTTTTCCGAAGTGGCAATTCTCTCGGAAAGGGCAAATCTGTATTCAGAACACTAGAGAATGCAACGAGAAACAGCACCAGTATCTTTTCGAAGTGGCAATTCTCTCGGAAAAGGGCAAATCTGTATTCAGAACACTAGAGAATGCAACGGGAAACAGCACCTTTTCCGAAGTGGCAATTCTCTCGGAAAGGGCAAATCTTTTTCAGTGGCAATTCTCTCGGAAGAACAAATCTATTCAGAACACTAGAAATGCAACGAGAAACAGCACCAGTATCTTTTCCGAAGTGGCAATTCTCTCGAAGAGGGCAAATCTATTCAGAACACTAGAGAATGCAACGAAAACAGCACCAGTATCTTTTCCGAAGTGGCAATTCTCTCGAAAAGGGCAAATCTGTATTCAAACACTAGAGAATGCAACGGGAAACAGCACCAGTATCTTTTCCGAAGTGGCAATTCTCTCGGAACACTAGAGAATGCAACGAGAAACAAATCTTTTCGTATTCAGAACACTAGAACACTAATGCAACGAGAAACAGCACCAGTATCTTTTCCGAAGTGGCAATTCTCTCGGAAGAGGGCAAATCTGTATTCAGAACACTAGAGAATGCAACGAGAAACAGCACCAGTATCTTTCCGAAGTGGCAATTCTCTCGGAAGAGGGCAAATCTGTATTCAGAACACTAGAGAATGCAACGAGAAACAGCACCAGTATCTTTTCCGAAGCAATTCTCTCGAAAAGAACAAATCTGTATTCAGAACACTAGAATGCAACGAGAAACAGCACCAGTATCTTTTCCGAAGTGGCAATTCTCTCGGAAAAGGGCAAATCTGTATTCAGAACACTAGAGAATGCAACGAGAAACAGCACCAGTATCTTTTCCGAAGTGGCAATTCTCTCGGAAGAGGGCAAATCTGTATTCAGAACACTAGAGAATGCAACGAGAAACAGCACCAGTATCTTTTCCGAAGTGGCAATTCTCTCGGAAAATCAGATTCAGAAAGGGCAAATCTGTATTCAGAACACTAGAGAATGCAACGAGAAACAGCACCAGTATCTTTTCCGAAGTGGCAATTCTCTCGGAAAAGAACAAATCTGTATTCAGAACACTAGAGAATGCAACGGGAAACAGCACCAGTATCTTTTCCGAAGTGGCAATTCTCTCGGAAAGAACAAATCTGTATTCAGAACACTAGAGAATGCAACGAGAAACAGCACCAGTATCTTTTCCGAAGTGGCAATTCTCTCGGAAGAGGGCAAATCTGTATTCAGAACACTAGAAATGCAACGAGGAAACAGCACCAGTATCTTTTCCGAAGTGGCAATTCTCTCGGAAAGGGCAAATCTGTATTCAGAACACTAGAGAATGCAAATCTTTTCCGTATTCTCTCGAACACTGTATTCAGAGAAATGCAACGAAAACAGCACCAGTATCTTTTCCGAATTCTCTCGGAAAAGGGCAAATTCAGAACACTCAACGAGAAACAGCAACAGAATCTTTTCGAAGTGGCAAAAAAGGGCAAATCTGTATTCAGAACACTAGAGAATGCAACGAGAAACAGCACCAGTATCTTTTCCGAAGTGGCAATTCTCTCGGAAAAGAACAAATCTGTATTCAGAACACTAGAGAATGCAACGAGAAACAGCACCAGTATCTTTTCCGAAGTGGCAATTCTCTCGGAAGAGAACAAATCTGTATTCAGAACACTAGAATGCAACGAGAAAACAGCACCAGTATCTTTCCGAAGTGGCAATTCTCTCGGAGAACAAATCTGTATTCAGAACACTAGAGAATGCAACGAGAAACAGCATCTTTTCAGTATCTTTTCCGAAGTGGCAATTCTCTCGGAAAAGCAAATCTGTATTCAGAACACTAGAGAATGCAACGAGAAACAGCACCAGTATCTTTTCGAAGTCTCTCGGAACAATCTGTATTCAGAACACTAGAAGAACTTTCGAAGTGGCAATTCTAGAGAAATGCAACGAGAAACAGCACCAGTATCTTTTCCGAAGTGGCTTCTCTCTCGGAAAGAGGTTCTGTATTCAGAACACTAGAGAATGCAACGAAGCACCGTATCTTTTCCGAAGTGGCAATTCTCTCGAAGAATC
This sequence comes from Acanthosepion pharaonis, assembly GCA_903632075.3. Taxonomy (NCBI): domain Eukaryota; kingdom Metazoa; phylum Mollusca; class Cephalopoda; order Sepiida; family Sepiidae; genus Acanthosepion; species Acanthosepion pharaonis. The sequence goes on along the minus strand of CAHIKZ030001025.1, from coordinate 434,231 downwards.
TGTATTCAGAACACTAGAGAATGCAACGAGAAACAGCACCAGTATCTTTTCCGAAGTGGCAATTCTCTCTCGAAAAGGACAAATCTGTATTCAGAACACTAGAGAATGCAACGAGAAACAGCACCAGTATCTTTTCCGAAGTGGCAATTCTCTCGAAAAGGAAATCTGTATTCAGAACACTAGAGAATGCAACGGAACAGCACCAGTATCTTTTCCGAAGTGGCAATTCTCTCGAAAAGGGCAAAATCTCTAGAGAATGCAACGAGAAACAGCACCAGTATCTTTTCCGAAGTGGCAATTCTCTCGGAAGAGGGCAAATCTGTATTCAGAACACTAGAGAATGCAACGAGAAACAGCACCAGTATCTTTTCCGAAGTGGCAATTCTCTCGGAAAAGGGCAAATCTGTATTCAGAACACTAGAGAATGCAACGAGAAACAGCACCAGTATCTTTTCCGAAGTGGCAATTCTCTCGGAAAAGGGCAAATCTGTATTCAGAACACTAGAGAATGCAACGAGAAACAGCACCAGTATCTTTTCCGAAGTGGCAATTCTCTCGGAAGAGGGCAAATCTGTATTCAGAACACTAGAGAATGCAACGAGAAACAGCACAGTATCTTTTCCGAAGTGGCAATTCTCTCGGAAAAGGGCAAATCTGTATTCAGAACACTAGAGAATGCAACGAGAAACAGCACCAGTATCTTTTCCGAAGTGGCAATTCTCTCGGAAAAGGGCAAATCTGTATTCAGAACACTAGAAATGCAACGAGAAACAGCACCAGTATCTTTTCCGAAGTGGCAATTCTCTCGGAAAAGGGCAAATCTGTATTCAGAACACTAGAGAATGCAACGAGAAACAGCACCAGTATCTTTTCCGAAGTGGCAATTCTCTCGAAAAAGGGCAAATCTGTATTCAGAACACTAGAGAATGCAACGAGAAACAGCACCAGTATCTTTTCCGAAGTGGCAATTCTCTCGGAAAAGGGCAAATCAGTATTCAGAACACTAGAGAATGCAACGAGAAACAGCACCAGTATCTTTTCCGAAGTGGCAATTCTCTCGGAAAAGGGCAAATCTGTATTCAGAACACTAGAGAATGCAACGAAAACAGCACCAGTATCTTTTCGAAGTGGCAATTCTCTCTCGAAGGGCAAATCTGTATTCAGAACACTAGAGAATGCAACGAGAAAACAGCACCAGTATCTTTTCCGAAGTGGCAATTCTCTCGGAAGAGGGCAAATCTGTATTCAGAACACTAGAACGAAAATAGCACCAGTATCTTTTCCGCAATTCTCTCGGAGAAAATCAGCACCAGTATCTTTTCGAAGTGGCAATTCTCTCGGAAAAGGGCAAATCTGTATTCAGAACGTATTCAGAACACTAGAGAATGCAACGAGAAACAGCACCAGTATCTTTTCCGAAGTGGCAATTCTCTCGGAAAGGGCAAATCTGTATTCAGAACACTAGAGAATGCAACGAGAAACAGCACCAGTATCTTTTCCGAAGTGGCAATTCTCTCTCGGAAGAGAACAAATCTGTATTCAGAACACTAGAGAATGCAACGAGAACAGCACCAGTATCTTTTCCAGTGGCAATTCTCTCGGAAAAGAGGCAAATCTGTATTCAGAACACTAGAATGCAACGAGAAACAGCACCAGTATCTTTTCCGAAGTGGCAATTCTCTCGAAAAGGGCAAATCTGTATTCAGAACACTAGAGAATGCAACGAGAAACAGCACCAGTATCTTTTCCGAAGTGGCAATTCTCTCGAAAAGGGCAAATCTGTATTCAGAACACTAGAGAATGCAACAAAACAGCACCAGTATCTTTTCCGAAGTGGCAATTCAGAACAAATCTGTATTCAGAACACTAGAGAATGCAACGAGAAACAGCACCAGTATCTTTTCCGAAGTGGCAATTCTCTCGAAAAGGGCAAATCTGTATTCAGAACACTAGAGAATGCAACGAGAAACAGCACCAGTATCTTTTCCGGCAAAGTGGCAATTCTCTCGAAAAACGAAACACAAATCTGTATTCAGAACACTAGAGAATGCAACGAGAAACAAAGACCAGTATCTTTTCCGAAGTGGCAATTCTCTCAAAAAAGGCAAATCTGTATTCAGAACACTAGAAAAATGCAACGAGAGAAAAACAGCACCAGTATCTTTTCCGAAGTGGCAATTCTCTCGGAAAAAGGGCAAATCTGTATTCAGAACACTAGAGAATGCAACGAGAAACAGCACCAGTATCTTTTCCGAAGTGGCAATTCTCTCGGAAGAGGCAAATCTGTATTCAGAACACTAGAGAATGCAACGAGAAACAGCACCAGTATCTTTTTCCGAAGTGGCAATTCTCTCTTTCCGGAAAATTCTCTCTCGGCAAATCTGTATTCAGAACACTAGAGAATGCAACGAGAAACAAACCAGTATCTTTTCCGAAGTGGCAATTCTCTCGGAAGAGGGCAAATCTATTCAGAACACTAGAGAATGCAACGAGAAACAGCACCAGTATCTTTTCCGAAGTGGCAATTCTCTCTCGGAAGAGGGCAAATCTGTATTCAGAACACTAGAGAATGCAACGAGAAACAGCACCAGTATCTTTTCCGAAGTGGCAATTCTCTCGAAAGGGCAAATCTGTATTCAGAACACTAGAGAATGCAACGAGAAAACAGCACCAGTATCTTTTCCGAAGTGGCAATTCTCTCGGAAGAGGCAAATCTGTATTCAGAACAAAGAATGCAACGAGAAACAGCACCAGTATCTTTTCCGAAGTGGCAATTCTCTCGAGAACAAATCTGTATTCAGAACACTAGAGAATGCAACGAGAAACAGCACCAGTATCTTTTCCGAAGTGGCAATTCTCTCGGAAGAGGGCAAATCTGTATTCAGAACACTAGAGAATGCAACGAGAAACAGCACCAGTATCTTTTTCTTTTCTCGGAAAAGGGCAAATCTGTATTCAGAACACTAGAGAAACGGGCAAATCTGTATTAGACACCAGATCTTTGGCACCTCTTCGGAAGAGGGCAAATCTGGAACACTAGACCATGCAACGAGAAATAGCCCAGTATCTTTTCGAAGTGGCAATTCTCTCCGAAAAGCAAATCTGTATTCAGAACACTAGAGAATGCAACGAGAAACAGCACCAGTATCTTTTCCGAAGTGGCAATTCTCTCGGAAAGAGGCGGAAAATCTGTATTCAAGAACACTAGAGAATGCAACGACCAGAACACAGCAACAGTATCTTTTCCGAAGTGGCAATTCTCTCGGAAAAGGCAAATCTGTATTCAGAACACTAGAGAATGCAACGAAAACAGCACCAGTATCTTTTTCCGAAGTGGCAATTCTCTCGGAAGAGGGCAAATCTGTATTCAGAACACTAGAGAATGCAACGAGAAACAGCACCAGTATCTTTTCCGGTAGCAATTCTCTCGGAAAAGGGCAAATCTGTATTCAGAACACTAGAGAATGCAACGAGAAACAGCACCAGTATCTTTTCCGAAGTGGCAATTCTCTCGGAAAGGGGGCAAATCTGTATTCAACGAACAGCACCAGTATCTTTTCCGAAGTGGCAATTCTCTCGAAGAGGGCAACGATTCAGAACACTAGAGAATGCAACGAGAAACAGCACCAGTATCTTTTCCGAAGTGGCAATTCTCTCGAAAAGGCAAATCTGTATTCAGAACACTAGAGAATGCAACGAGAAACAGCACCAGTATCTTTTCCGAAGTGGCAATTCTCTCTCGGAAGAGGGCAAATCTGTATTCAGAACACTAGAGAATGCAACGAAAACAGCACCAGTATCTTTTCCGAAGTGGCAATTCTCTCGGAAAAGGGCAAATCTGTATTCAGAACACTAGAAGAATGCAACGAGAAACAGCACCAGTATCTTTTCCGAGTGGCAATTCTCTCGGAAGAAGAAACAAATCAAACGGGAAACAGCACCAGTATTCAGAACACTAGAAGATGTAAACAACACTGAGAATGCAACGAAACATTCTTTTCCGAAGTGGCAATTCTCTCGAAAAGGGCAAATCTGTATTCAGAACACTAGAGAATGCAACGAAAACAGCACCAGTATCTTTTCCGAAGTGGCAATTCTCTCGGAAGAGGGCAAATCTGTATTCAGAACACTAGAGAATGCAACGAGAACAGCACCAGTATCTTTTCCGAAGTGGCAATTCTCTCGGAAAAGAAACAAATCTGTATTCAGAACACTAGAGAATGCAACGAAACAGCACCAGTATTTTCCGAAGTTTTTCCGAAGTGGCAATTCTCTCTAGAGAATGCAACGAGAAACAAGTATCTTTCCGAAGTGGCAATTCTCTCGAAGAGGCAAATCTGTATTCAGAACACTAGAGAATGCAACGAAAACAGCACCAGTATCTTTTCCGAAGTGGCAATTCTCTCGGAAGAGGGCAAATCTGTATTCAGAACACTAGAGAATGCAACGAAAACAGCACCTCGGAAAAGTATCTTTTCCGAAATGCAATTCTTTTCCGGAATTCTCTCGGAAGCAAATCTGTATTCAGAACACTAGAGAATGCAACGGAAACAGCACCAGTATCTTTCCGAAGTGGCAATTCTCTCGGAAGAACACTGGGCAAATCAGCAGAGAATGTATCTTTTCCGAAGTGGCAATTCTCTCGGAAAAGGGCAAATCTGTATTCAGAACACTAGAGAATGCAACGAGAAACAGCACCAGTATCTTTTCCGAAGTGGCAATTCTCTCGGAAGAGGGCAAATCTGTATTCAGAACACTAGAGAATGCAACGAGAAACAGCACCAGTATCTTTTCCGAAGTGGCAAATCCTAGAACATTCTCTCGGAAGAGAGCAAATCTGTATTCAGAACACTAGAGAATGCAACGAGAAACAGCACCAACGAGTATCTTTTCCGGAAGAGGCAATTCTCTCAGAACACTAGAGAAAAGCAACGGGAAACAGCACCAATATCTTTCCGAACATTTCCCGGAAGAGGGCAAATCTGTAAATCTCTGTTCTTTCCAGCGGCAAAAAAGGGCAAATCTATTCAGAACACTAGAGAATGCAACGAAACAGCACCAGTATCTTTTCCGAAGTGGCAATTCTCTCGGAAGAAAAATCTGTATTCAGAACACTAGAGAATGCAACGGGAAACAGCACCAGTATCTTTTCCGGCAATTCAATCTGTATTCAGAACACTAGAGAATGCAACGGAAACAGCACCAGTATCTTTTCCGAAGTGGCAAATCTGTATTCAGAACACTAGAGAATGCAACGAGAAACAGCACCAGTATCTTTTCCGAAGTGGCAATTCTCTCGAAGAGGCAAATCTTTTCAGAACACTAGAGAATGCAACGGGAAACAGCACCAGTTCTTTTTCCAAGTGGCAATTCTCTCGAAGAGGGCAAATCTGTATTCAGAACACTAGAAATGCAACGGAAACAGCACCAGTATCTTTTTCCGAAGTGGCAATTCTCTCGAAAAGAAACAAATCTGTATTCAGAACACTATGCAACGGAAACAGCACCAGTATCTTTTCCGAAGTGGCAATTCTCTCGAAGAGGGCAATCTGTATTCAGAACACTAGAGAATGCAACGGGAAACAGCACCAGTATCTTTTCCGAAGTGGCAATTCTCTCGGAAGAGGGCAAATCTGTATTCAGAACACTAGAGAATGCAACGAGAAACAGCACCAGTATCTTTTCCGAAGTGGCAATTCTCTCGAAAAGGGCAAATCTGTATTCAGAACACTAGAGAATGCAACGAGAAACAGCACCAGTATCTTTTCCGAAGTGGCAATTCTCTCGGAAGAGGGCAAATCTGTATTCAGAACACTAGAGAATGCAACGAGGAAACAGCACAGTATCTTTCCGAAGTGGCATCTTTTCAGAACACTAGAAGAATGCAACGGAAACAGCACCAGTTCTCTTTCGAAGTGGCAATTCTCTCGGAAGAGGCAAATCTGTATTCAGAACACTAACGGAAACAGCATATCTTTTCCGAAGTGGCAACTCTCTCAGAAACTAGAGAAAACAGAAACAGCACCAGTATCTTTCCGAAGCACCAAATCTGTATCTTTTCCGAAACAGCAATTCTCTCTCGGAAAAGGCAAATCATATTCAGAACACTAGAGAATGCAAATCTTTTCCGATTCAGAAAACAAATCTGTATTCAGAACAAGAGAATGCAACGGGAAACAGAACCAGTATCTTTCCGAAGTGGCAATTCTCTCGGAAGAGGGCAAAATCTGTATTCAGAACACTAGAGAATGCAACGAGAAACAGCACCAGTATCTTTTCCGAAGTGGCAATTCTCTCGGAAGAGGGCAAATCTGTATTCAGAACACTAGAGAATGCAACGAGAACAGCACCAGTATCTTTTCCGAAGTGGCAATTCTCTCGGAAGAGGGCAAATCTGTATTCAGAACAATAGAGAATGCAACGAAAACAGCACCAGTATCTTTTCCGAAAAGGGCAATTCTTCAGAACACTTCAACGAAAACAGCACCAGTATCTTTTCCGAAGTGGCAATTCTCTCGGAAAGAGGGCAAATCTGTATTCAGAACACTAGAGAATGCAACGAGAAACAGCACCAGTATCTTTTCCGAAGTGGCAATTCTCTCGGAAGAGGCAAATCTGTATTCAGAACACTAGAGAATGCAACAGCACCAATCAGCACCAGTATCTTTTCCAAGAATGGCAATTCTCTCGGAAGAAAAGGCAAATCTGTATTCAGAACAATAGAGAATGCAACGAGAAACAGCACCAGTATCTTTTCCGAAGTGGCAATTCTCTCGGAAGAGACGCAGCAAATCTGTATTCAGAACACTAGAAATGCAACGAGAAACAGCACCAGTATCTTTTCCGAAGTGGCAATTCTCTCGGAAAGGGCAAATCTGTATTCAGAACACTAGAAATGCAACGAGAAACAGCACCAGTATCTTTTCGAAGTGGCAATTCTCTCGGAAAAGGGCAAATCTGTATTCAGAACACTAGAGAATGCAACGGAAACAGCACCAGTATCTTTTCCGAAGTGGCAATTCTCTCGAAAAGGGCAAATCTGTATTCAGAACACTAGAGAATGCAACGGGAAACAGCACCAGTATCTTTCCGAAGTGGCAATTCTCTCGGAAAGGGCAAATCTGTATTCAGAACACTAGAGAATGCAACGAGAAACAGCACCAGTATCTTTTCCGAAGTGGCAATTCTCTCGGAAAGGGCAAATCTGTATTCAGAACACTAGAGAATGCAACGAGAAACACCACTTTTCCGAGTATCTCTCTCGGAAAAAACAAATCTGTATTCAGAACACTAGAGAATGCAACGAAAACAACCGAGTATCTTTTCGAAGTCGCAAAAAGGGCAAATCTGTATTCAGAACGAAAATGCAAAACAAATCTTTTCAGTATTCAGAACACTAGAGAATAGGGAAACAGCCCACTTTTCAATGTATCTTTTCCGAAGTGGCAATTCTCTCTCGGAAAGGGCAAAATCTGTATTCAGAACACTAGAGAATGCAACGAAACAGCACCAGTATCTTTTCGAAGTGGCAATTCTCTCTCGGAAAAGGGCAAATCTGTATTCAGAACACTAGAGAATACAACCAGGAAACAGCACCAGTATCTTTTTCAGAAGTGGCAATTCTCTCGAAAAAACAAATCTGTATTCAAACACTAGAGAATGCAACGAGAAACAGCACAGTATCTTTTCCGAAGTGGCAATTCTCTCGGAAGAGGGCAATCTGTATTCAGAACAATAGAAAATGCAACGAGAAACAGCACCAATATCTTCCGAAGTGGCAATTCTCGGAAAAGGACAAAATCTGTATTCAGAACAATAGAGAATGCAACGGAAACAGCACCAGTATCTTTTCCGAAGTGGCAATTCTCTCGAAAAGGGCAATCTATTCAGAACACTAGAGAATGCAACGGGAAATAGGGCCCCAGCATCTTTTTCAAAGTGGCAATTCTCTCTCGAAAGGGCAAATCTGTATCAGAACAATAGAGAATGCAACGGAAAACAGCACCAGTATCTTTTCCGAAGTGGCAATTCTCTCGAAGAGGGCAAATCTGTATTCAGAAAAATAGAATGCAGCGGGAAACAGCACCAGTATCTTTTCCGAAGTGGCAATTCTCTCCGAAAAAACAAATCTGTATTCAGAACAATAGAGAATGCAACGAGAAACAGCACCGTATCTTTTCCAGGAACAGCGGAAATCTGTATTCAGAACCGAAGTGGCAAATTTATCGAAAAGGCAATTCTCTATTCAGAAAAGAGGCAAATCTGTATTCAGAACAATAGAATGCAGCGAAACAGCACCAGTATTCTTTTCCGAAGTGGCAATTCTCTCGGAAAAGGGGCAAATCTGTATTCAGAACAATAGAGAATGCAACGGGAAACAGCACCAGTATCTTTTTCCGAAGTGGCAATTCTCTCTCTCGGAAAAGGCAGAACACTAGAGATTCAGAACACATAGAGAATGCAATTCTCTCGAGAAAAATCTGTAGCAATGAAGATACAACAGGAAACAGCATATCTTTTCCGAAGTGGCTTATTCTCCTGAAAAAGAACAAATCTGTATTCAGAACACTAGAGAATGCAACGAAACAGCACCAGTATCTTTTCAGAGTGGCAATTCTCTCAGAAGAGGGGAACGATCTGTATTCAGAACGCTAGAATGCAACGAGAAACAGCACCAGTATCTTTTTCGAAGTGGCAATTCTCGGAAAAGGGTAAATCTGTATTCGAACAATAGAGAATGCAACGAGAAACAGCACCAGTATCTTTTCGAAGTGGCAATTCTCTCGGAAGAGGCAAATCTATTATTCAGAACACTAGAGAATACCCAACGAAGCAGCACCAGTATCTTTTCGAAGTGGCAATTCTCTCGGAAGAGAACAAATCTGTATTCAGAACACTGAAGAATGCAACGAAACAGCACCAATTATCTTTTCCAGTGGCAGTCTCTCGGAAAGAACAATCTGTATTCAGAACAATAGAGAATGCAACAGAAACAGCACCAGTATCTTTTCCGAAGTGGCAATTCTACTCTCGGAAAGAGGCAAATCTGTATTCAGAACAATAGAATGTGAGAGAAGCAACACCAAGTATCTTTTCAGTGGCAATTCTCTCTCAGAAATGCAAATCGAACAATAGAATGCACAGCACCAGTATCTTTTCCGAAGTGGCAATTCTCTCGGAAAAGACAAATCTGTATTCAGAACAATAGAGAACAGCGAGGAAACAACACCAGTATCTTTTCCAGTGGCAATTCTCTGAAGGAGCAAATCTGTATTCAGAACAATTTTGGCCAGAAGTGGCAATTCTCGGAAAAGGCAAATCTGTATTCAGAACACTATAGAGAATGCAACAGGGAAGCCAGTATCTTGCTTTCCGAAGTGGCAATTCTCTCTCGGAAGAGAGCAAATCTGTATTCAGAACACTAGAGAATGCAGCAGGGAAACAGCACCAGTATCTTTTCGAGTGGCAATTCTCTCCAGAAAAGAGGCAAATCTGTATTCAGAACAATAGAGAATGCAGCAGGGAAACGCGCCAGTATCTTTTTCCGATGGCAATTCTCTCTCGGAAAGGGCAAATCTGTATTCAGAACGCACTAGAAGATACAACAGAAACAGCACCAATGTATCTTTTCCAGTGGCAATTCTCTCCAGAAGAACAAATCTCTCTCGGGACAATAGAAATGCACAAATCTGTATCTTTTCAGAACAATTCTAGAGAATGCAACAAATCTGTATTCAGAACACAACGCAGTATCTTTTCCAGTATCTTTCTCTCGGAAGTCAATCTGTGTTAGAACACTAAGTGCAACGAGAGTAACGCAGTATCTTTTCAAGTGGCAATTCTCTCGGAAAGAACAAATCTATTCAGAACACTAGAAGATGCAACAGGAAGTAGCACCGTATCTTTTCCGAAGTGGCAATTCTCTCGGAAAAGACAAATCTGTATTCAGAACCTAGAATGCAACGAGAAACAGCGCCAGTATCTTTTCAGTAGCAATTCTCTCAAGGAAGAACAAATCTGTATTCACACTAGAGAATGCAACGAGAAACAGCACCAGTATCTTTTTCCGAAGTGGCAATTCTCTCGGAAGAGGGGCAAATCTGTATTCAGAACACTAGAGAATGCAACGAGAAACAGCACCAGTATCTTTTCCAAGTGGCAATTCTCTCGAAAAAGAGGGCAAATCTGTATTCAGAACACTAGAGAATGCAACGAGAAACAGCACCAGTATTTTTTCCAGTGGCAATTCTCTCGGAAGAGGGCAAATCTGTATTCAGAACACTAGAAATGCAACGGAAACACACCAGTATCTTCCGAAGTGGCAATTCTCTTTCAGGGAAAAGGGCAAATCTGTATTCAGAACACTAGAGAATGCAACGGAACAGCACCAGTATCTTTTTCCGAAGTGGCAATTCTCTCAGAAATAGCAAATCTGTATTCAGAACACTAGAGAATGCAACGAGAAACAGCACCAGTATCTTTTTTCCAAGTGGCAATTCTCTCGGAAGAGGGCAAAATCTGTATTCAGAACACTAGAGAAATGCAACGGGAAACAGCACCAGTATCTTTTTCCGAAGTGGCAATTCTCTCGGAAAGGGCAAATCTGTATTCAGAACACTAGAATGCAACGAGAAACAACAGTATTTTTTCCAAGTATCTTTTCAAATCTGATTCGTAGAATGCAATTCTCTCGAAGAAAAAGAGGGCAAATCTGTATTCAGAACACTAGAGAATGCAACGAGAAACAGCACCAGTATCTTTTCGAAGTGGCAATTCTCTCGGAAAAGGACAAAATCTGTCCACTAGAGAATGCAACGAGAAACAGCACCAGTATCTTTTCCAGAAGGCAATTCTCTCGGAAGAAGGAAAAATCTGTATTCAGAACACTAGAGAATGCAACGAGAAACAGCCCAGTATCTTTTTTCGAAGTGGCAATTCTCTCGGAAAAGGGCAAATCTGTATTCAGAACACTAGAGAATGCAACGAGAAACAGCACCAGTATCTTTCCGAAGTGGCAATCTCTCGGAGAAGGCAAATCTGTATTCAGAACACTAGAGAATGCAACGAGAAACAGCACCAGTATCTTTTCGAAGTGGCAATTCTCTCTCGAACAAGAGAATGCAAATCTGTATTCAGAACACTAGAATGCAACACTGAGAAACAACACCAGTATCTTTTCCGAAGTGGCAATTCTCTCGGAAAGGCAAATCTGTATTCAGAACACTAGAGAATGCAACGAGAAAACGCACCAGTATCTTTTCCGAAGTGGCAATTCTCTCGGAAAAAGGCAAATCTGTATTCAGAACACTAGAGAATGCAACGAGAAACAGCACCAGTATCTTTTCCGAAGTGGCAATTCTCAAAATCTGGAAATGCAACGAGAAACAATCTTTTCCGTATTCAGAACACTAGAGAATGCAACAATAGAGAAACAACACCAGCATCTTTTCAGAACACTAGAAGAGAACAGCAATTCTCTCGGAAAAGGCAAATCTCTATTCAGAACACTAGAGAATGCAACGAGAAACAGCACCAGTATCTTTTCAAGTGGCAATTCTCGGAAGAGGGCAAATCTGTATTCAGAACACTAGAGAATGCAACGAGAAACAGCACCAGTATCTTTTCCGAAGTGGCAATTCTCGGAAGGGCAAATCTGTATTCAGAACACTAGAGAATGCAACGAGAAACAGCACCAGTATCTTTTCCGAAGTGGCAATTCTCTCGGAAAAGGAACAAATCTGTATTCAGAACAATAGAGAATGCAACGAGAAACACCAGTATCTTTTCCGAAGTGGCAAATTCTCTCGAAAAAAGGGCAAATCTGTATTCAGAACACACTAGAATGCAACGAGAAAAACAGCACCAGTATCTTTTCGAAGTGGCAATTCTCTCGGAAAGGGCAAATCTGTATTCAGAACACTAGAGAATGCAACGAGAAACAGCACCAGTATCTTTTCCGAAGTGGCAATTCTCTCAGAGAAGAGGGCAAATCTGTATTCAGAACACTAGAGAATGCAACGAGAAACAGCACCAGTATCTTTTTCCGGTGGCAATTCTCTCTCGAAAAGGGCAAATCTGTATTCAGAACACTAGAGAATGCAAACGAGAAACAGCACCAGTATCTTTTCCGAAGTGGCAATTCTCTCGGAAAAGGGTAATCTGTATTCAGAACACTAGAGAATGCAACGAGAAACAGCACCAGTATCTTTCCGAAGTGGCAATTCTCTCGAAAGGGCAAATCTGTATTCAGAACACTAGAGAATGCAACGAGGAAACAGCACCAGTATCTTTTCCGAAGTGGCAATTCTCTCGGAAGAGGGCAAATCTGTATTCAGAACACTAGAGAATGCAACGAGAAACAGGCACCAGTATCTTTTTCCGAAGTGGCACTTCTCTCGAAGGGCAAATCTGTATTCAGAACACTAGAGAATGCAACGAGAAAACCGCACCAGTATCTTTTCCGAAGTGGCAATTCTCTCGAAGAGGGCAAATCTGTATTCAGAACAATAGAAATGCAACGAGAAACAGCACCAGTATCTTTTCGAAGAATTCTCTGGAAAAGGACAAATCTGTATTCAGAACACTAGAGAATGCAACGAAAACAGCACCAGTATCTTTTCCGAAGTGGCACCTCTCTCGGAAGAGGGCAAATCTGTATTCAGAACACTAGAGAATGCAACGAGAAAACAGCACCAGTATCTTTTTCCGAAGTGGCAATTCTCTCGGAAGAGGCAAATCTGTATTCAGAACACTAGAGAATGCAACGAGAAACAGCACCAGTATCTTTTCCGAAGTGGCAATTCTCTCGGAAAGGGCAAATCTGTATTCAGAACACTAGAAATGCAACGAGAAACAGCACAGTATCTTTTCCGAAGTGGCAATTCTCTCGGAAAGAAGACAAATCTGTATTCAGAACACTAGAGAATGCAACGAAAACAGCACCAGTATCTTTTCCGAAGTGGCAATTCTCTCGGAAGAGGGGCAATCTGTATTCAGAACACTAGAGAATGCAACGAGAAACAACACCAGTATCTTTCCGAAGTGGCAAATTCCGGAAAAAGGAGCAAATCTGTATTCAGAACACTAGAGAATGCAACGAGAAACAGCACCAGTATCTTTTCCGAAGTGGCAATTCTCTCGGAAGAGGGCAAACCAGTTATTCAGAACACTAGAGAATGCAAACACCAGTATCTTTCCGAAGTGGCAATTCAAGAAATCATTCAGAATACCAGAGAATGCAACGAAACAGCACCAGTATCTTTTCCAGAAGTGGCAATTCTCTCGGAAGAGGCAAATCTGTATTCAGAACACTAGACAATGCAACGAGAAACAGCACCAGCATCCAGTCCGAAGTTTTTCCCAAATGGCATTCTCTCAACGGAAACAGACCAGTATTTTCCGAAATTCTAAAAGGGCACCCATTCAGAACACTAGAGAATGCAACGGAAACAGCACCAGTATCTTTTCCACTAGTGGCAATTCTCTCCGGAAGAGGGCAAATCTGTATTCAGAACACTAGAGAATGCAACGGGAAACAGCACCAGTATCTTTTTCCGAAGTGGCAATTCTCTCGGAAAGAGGGCAAATTCTGTATTCAGAACACTAGAGAATGCAACGAAACAGCACCAGTATCTTTCCGAAGCGGCAATTCTCTCCGGAAGAGGGCAAATCTGTATTCAGAACACTAGAGAATGCAACGAGAAACAGCACCAGCATTTTTCCGAAGTGGCAATTCTCGGAAGAGGGCAAATATTCAGAACACTAGAGAACAATGCAACGAGAAACAGCACAGTATCTTTTTCCGAAAAGGCAATTCTCTCGGAAGAGGGCAAATCTGTATTCAGAACAATAGAACAATGCAACGGGAAACAGCCCCAGTATCTTTTTCCGAAGTGGCAATTCTCTCGAAAAGGGCAAATCTGTATTCAGAACACTAGAGAATGCAACGAAAACAGCACCAGTATCTTTTCCGAAGTGGCAATTCTCTCGTATTCAGAACACTAGAGAATGCAACAAATCTGTATTCAGAAGTGGCACTAGAAATGCAAATTATTCAGAAACAGCAACGAGAAACAGTATCTTTTCCGAAGTGGCAATTCTCTCGGAAAAGGGCAAATCTTATTCAGAACATAGAGAATGCAACGAAGGAACAGCACCAGTATCTTTTTCTCCGAAGTGGCAATTCTCTCGGAAAGGCAAATCTGCTATTCAGAACACTAGAGAATGCAACGAGAAACAGCACCAGTATCTTTTCCGAAGTGGCAATTCTCTCGGAAAGGGCAAATCTGTATTCAAACACTAGAGAATGCAACGGAAAAAGCACCAGTATCTTTTTCCGAAGTGGGCAATTCTCTCGAAGAGGCAAAATCTGTATTCAGAACACTAGAGAATGCAACGAGAAACAGCACCAGTATCTTTTCCGGAAGTGAACAATTCTCTCGGAAAACAGAGGGCAATCTGTATTCAAGAACACTAGAGAATGCAACGAGAAACAGCACCAGTATCTTTTCCGAAGCGGCAATTTCTCTCGAAAAGGACAAATCTGTATTCAGAACACTAGAGAATGCAACGGGAAACAGCACCCAGCATCTTTTTCCGAAGTGGCAATTCTCCGGAAGAGGGCAAATCTGTATTCAGAACACCAGAGAATGCAACGAAACAGCACCAGTATCTTTTCCGAAGTGGCAATTCTCTCGAAAAGGGCAAATCTGTATTCAGAACACTAGAGAATGCAAAAACAGCACCAGTATCTTTTCCGAAGTGGCAATTCTCTCCGGAAGAGGGCAAATCTGTGGTATTCAGAACACTAGAAATGCAACGAGAAACAGCACAGTATCTTTTCCGAAGTGGCAATTCTCTCAGAAAAAGAACAAATTCATTCAGAACACTAGAGAATGCAACGGAAACAGCACCAGTATCTTTCCGAAGTGGCAATTCTCTCGGAAGAGGGCAAATCTGTATTCAGAACACTAGAGAATGCAACGGGAAACAGCACCAGTATCTTTTCCGAAGTGGCAATTCTCTCCGGAAAGGGCAATTCAGAACACTAGAGAATGCAACGAGAAACAGCACCGTATCTTTTCCGAAGTGGCAATTCTTCGGAAAAGGGCAAATCTGTATTCAGAACACTAGAGAATGCAACGAGAAACAGCACCAGTATCTTTTCCGAAGGGCAATTCCAAATCGGAACAAAAGACGCAACGAGAAACAGCACAGTATCTTTCCGAAACAGCAATTCTCTCGGAAGAGGCAAATCATTCAGAGACTAGAGAATGCAACGGAAACAGCACCAGTATCTTTTCCGAAGTGGCAATTCTCTCGAAAGAAACAAATCTAGACCAGAACACTAGAGAATGCAACGGGAACAGAACCAGTATCTTTTCGAAGTGGCAATTCCTCTCGGAAGAGGGCATCTGTATTCAGAACACTAGAGAATGCAACGGGAAACAGCACCAGTATCTTTTCCCGAAGTGGCAATTCTCTCGGAAGAGGGCAAATCTGTATTCAGAACACTAGAGAATGCAACGAGAAACAGCACCAGTATCTTTTCCGAAGTGGCAATTCTCCCGGAAGAGGCAAATCTGTATTCAGAAATACTAGAGAATGCAACGGAAAACAGCACCAGTATCTTTTCCGAGGTGGCAATTCTCTCTCGGAAGAGGGGCATCTGTATTCAGAACACTAGAGAACGCAACGAGAAACAGCACAAAGTATCTTTTTCCGAAGTGGCAATTCTCTCCGGAAGAGGGCAAATCTGTATTCAGAACACTAGAGAATGCAACGAGAAACAGCACCAGTATCTTTTCCGAAGTGGCAATTTCTCGGAAAAGGGCAAATCTGTATTCAGAACACTAGAGAATGCAACGAGAAACAGCACAGTATCTTTTCCGAAGTGGCAATTCTCTCGGAAGAGGCAAATCTGTATTCAGAACACTAGAGAATGCAACGAGAAACAGCACCAGTATCTTTTCCGAAGTGGCAATTCTCTCGGAGAGGGCAAATCTGTATTCAGAACACTAGAGAATGCAACGAGAAACAACACCAGTATCTTTTTCCGAAGTGGCAATTCTCTCGAAAAGGGCAATCTGTATTCAGAACACTAGAGAATGCAACGAGAAACAGCACCAGTATCTTTTCCGAAGTGGCAATTTTCTCGAAAAGGACAAATATGTATTCAGAACACTAGAGAATGCAACGAGAAACAGCACTCTCGGAAAGCATCTTTTCCGAAGTGGCACTCTCGAAAAGAGGGCAAATCTGTATTCAGAACACTAGAAATGCAACGAGAAACAGCACAGTATCTTTTTTCCGAAGTGGCAATTCTCTCGGAAAGGGGCAAATCTGTATTCAGAACACTAGAGAATGCAACGAGAAACAGCACCAGTATCTTTTCCGAAGTGGCAAATCTCTCGAAAAAGGGCAAATCTGTATTCAGAACACTAGAGAATGCAACGGGAAACAGAACCAGTATCTTTCGAAGTGGCAATTCTCTCGAAAAGGACAAATCTGTATTCAGAACACTAGAGAATGCAACGAGAAACAGCACCAGTATCTTTTCCGAAGTGGCAATTCTCTCGGAAGAGGGCAAATCTGTATTCAGAACACTAGAGAATGCAACGAGAAACAACACCGATATCTTTTCAGAAGTGGCAATTTTCTCGAAAAGGACAAATCTGTATTCAGAACAATAGAGAATGCAACGAGAAACAGCAATCTTTCCGAAGGGCAATTCTCTCGGAAAAGGGCAAATCTGTATTCAGAACAATAGAATGCAACGAGAAACAGCACCAGTATCTTTTCCGAAGTGGCAATTCTCTCGGAAAAGGACAAATCTTTTTCAGAACACTAGAGAATGCAACGGAAACAGCACCAGTATCTTTTTCCGAAGTGGCAATTCTCTCGAAAGGAAGCAAATCTGTATTCAGAACACTAGAGAATGCAACGGAAACAGCACCAGTATCTTTTCCGAAGTGGCAATTCTCTCGGAAAGGGCAAATCTGTATTCAGAACACTAGAGAATGCAACGGAAAACAGCACCAATATCTTTTTCCAGTGGCAATTCTCTCTCGGAGGGCAAACAGAACCATAGAATATTTTTTCCAAGTGGCAATTCTCTCGGAAGAAATCTGTATTCAGAACAATAGAGAATGCAACGAGAAACAGCACCGTATCTTTTCCAAGTGGCAAATCTCTGGAAGAGGGGCAAATCTGTATTCAGAACACTAGAGAATGCAACGGAAACAGCACCAGTATCTTTTTCCGAAGTGGCAATTCTCTCCGAAAAGGGGCAAATCTGTATTCAGAACAATAGAATGCAACGAAAACAGCACCAGTATCTTTTCCGAAGTGGCAATTCTCTCGGAAAAGGGCAAATCTGTATTCAGAACACTAGAGAATGCAACGAGAAACAGCACCAGTATCTTTTCCGAAGTGGCAATTCTCTCTCGGAAGAGGGCAAATCTGTATTCAGAACACTAGAGAATGCAACGGAAACAGCACCAGTATCTTTTCCAAGTGGCAATTCTCTCGGAAAGAGGGCAAATCTGTATTCAGAACAACCAGAGAATGCAACGGAAACAACATCCAGTATCTTTCCGAAGTGGCAATTCTCACTCGGAAAAACAAAATATCTGTATTCAGAACACTAGAGAATGCAACGAAACAGCACCAGTATCTTTTCCGAGTGGCAATTCTCTCGGAAGAGGGCAATCTGTATTCAGAACAATAGAAATGCAACGAGAAACAGCACCGGTCTTTTCGAAGTGGCAATTCTCTCCGGAAAAGGGCAAATCTGTATTCAGAACACTAGAGAATGCAACGAGAAACAGCACCAGTATCTTTCCGAAGTGGCAATTCTCTCTCGTATTCAGAAAAAAGAACAAATCTGTATTCAGAACACTAAGAGAAATGTATTCAAACACTAGAAACAGCACCAGTATCTTTTTCCGAAATGGCAATTCTCTCGGAAGAGGCAAATCTGTATTCAGAACAATAGAAGATACAACGGCAGCACCAATTATCTTTTCGGTGGCATTCTCTCGGAAAGGACAAATCTGTAGAACAATAGAGAATGCAACGAGAAACAGCACCAGTATCTTTTCCAAGTGGCAATTCTCTCGGAAAGAGGCAAATCTGTATTCAGAACATAAGAGAATGCAACGAGAGAAACACCAGTATCTTTTCGGCGGGCAATTCTCTCGAAAAGGCAAATCTGTATTCAGAACACTAGAGAATGCAACGAGAAACAACGCAATTATCTTTTCCATGGCAATTCTCTCGGAAGAGGGCAAATCTGTATTCAGAACAATGAGAATGCAACGAGAAACAACACCAGTATCTTTTCCGAAGTGGCAATTCTCTCGAAGAGGGCAAATCTGTATTCAGAACAATAGAGAATGCAACGAGAAACAGCACCAGTATCTTTTCCAGTAGCAATTTTCCGAAAAGGAATTAAATCTGTATTCAGAACACTAGAGAATGCAACTCAGCACCTTGCTTTTCCGAAGTGGCAATTCTCTCGGAAGAGAACAAATCTGTATTCAGAACACTAGAGAATGCAACGGGAACAGCACCAGTATCTTTTTCAAGTGGCAATTCTCTCCTGTATTCAAACACTAGAGGCAAATCTGTATTCAGAACAATAGGAGAATGCAACGGGAAACAGCACCAGTATCTTTTCGAAGTGGCAATTCTCTCTCGGAAAAGAACAAATCTGTATTCAGAACACTAGAGAATAACGGGAAACAGCACCAGTATCTTTTCCGAAGTGGCAATTCTCTCGGAAGAGAACAAACTCTCGAACACAATCTGTATTAGAACAATAGAAATGCAACGGGAAACAGCACCAGTATCTTTTCCGAAGTGGCAATTCTCTCGGAAAAGGCAAATCTGTATTCAGAACAATAGAGAATGCAATGAGAAACAGCACCAGTATCTTTTCAGTAGCAATTCTCTCGAAAAGGTAAATCTGTACAGAACACTAGAGAATGCAACGAGAAACAACGCAGTATCTTTTCCGAAGTGGCAATTCTCGAAAAAGGACAAATCTGTATTCAGGAACACTAGAGAACGCAACGAGAAACAGCACCAGTATCTTTCCGAAGTGGCAATTCTCTCGGAAGAGGGCAATCTGGCATTCAGAACACTAGAGAATGAACGAGAAACAGCACCAGTATTTTTTCCGAAGTGGCAATTCTCTCAGAAGAAATCTAATTCAAGGCATTAGAAATACAGCAGGAAACCTTGAATTTTCCCGCAATTCTCTCTCGAGAACAATCTATTCAGAACACTAGAGAATGCAACGCATTCTTTTCGAAGTGGCAATTCTCTGAAAGGCAAATCTGTATTCAGAACAATGAGAACGCAACGAAACAGCACCAGTATCTTTTCCGAAGTGGCGATTCTCAAGAGGGCAAAACTGGATTCAGAACACTAGAGAATGCAAAGAGAAACAGCACCAGTATCTTTCCAGCGGCAATTCTCTCGGAAAAACAAATCTGTATTCAGGAACACTAGAGAATGCAACGAGAAACAGCACCAGCATCTTTCCGAAGTGGCAATTCTCTCGGAAAAAGGGCAACCTGTATTCAGAAACATTAGAGAATGCAACGAGAAACAGCACCAGTATCTTTCCCGAAGTGGCAATTCTCTCGGAAAGGGCAAATCTATTCAGAACACTAGAGAATGCAACGAAGAACCAGTATCTTTTCCAGTGGCAATTCTCTCGGAAAGATCAGAACACTTGCAACGAGCGGCACCAGTATCTTTTCGAAAAATTCTCTCGGAAAAGGGCAAATCTCTACCAGAACACTAGAGAATGCAACGAGAAACAGCACCAGTATCTTTTCCGGAAGTATTCAGGAGAATGCAACGAGAAACAACACCATATCTTTTCCAGAAGAGGGCAAATCTGTATTCAGAACACTAGAGAAGCAACGGAACAGCAATTGTATCTTTTCCAAGTGGCAATTCTCTCGGAAAAGGGCAAATCTGTATTTCAGAACACTAGAGAATGCAACGGGAAACAGCACCAGTATCTTTTTCCGAAGTGGCAATTCTCTCGGAAGAGGGCAAATCTGTATTCAGAACAATAGAGAATGCAACGAAAAAACCAATCTTTCGAAGCACCAGTAAATCTGTTTTCCGAAGAATGGAGAAACAATCTTTTCCAAAGGGCAAATTCCTCTTCAGAAAATGCAAAAATCTGTATTGAACACTAGAATGCAACGAAACAACCTTATCTTTTCTGAAAGTGGCAATTCTCTCGGAAGGCAAATCTGTATTCAACACTCAGAGAATGCAACGAAAAACAGCACCAGTATCTTTTCCAGGCGAATTTCTCTCGAAGAAAACTGTAAAACACTATTCACACAACGATGCAACAGCAAACCATTATCTTTCCGGTGGCAATTCTCGGAAAGAGGGCAAATCTATTATTCAGAACATAGAATGGTAACGAGAAACAGCAACAGTATCTTTTTTCCGAAGTGGCGATTCTCTCGGAAGGGACAAATCTGTATTGGAACAATAGAGAATGCAACGAGAAACAGCAACAGTATCTTTCCGAAGTGGCAATTCTCTCGGAAGAGGGCAAATCTGTAAGACACTAGGGCAAATATCTTGTAATTCTCTCGGAAAGAAACAAATCTATTCAGAGAACTAGCATACGACAAATAGCACCAGTATCTTTTCGAAGTGGCAATTCTCTCGGAAAAGCGACAAATCTGTATTCAGAACACTAGAGAATGCAATGGGAAACAGCACCAGTATCTTTCCGAAGTGGCATTCTCTCGAAAAGGACAAATCTGTATTCAGAACACTAGAATGCAACGGAAACAGCACCAGTATCTTTTTCGAAGTGGCAATTCTCTCTCGGAAAGGGCAAATCTGTATTCAGAACACTAGAGAATGCAACGAGAAACAGCACCAGTATCTTTTCAAAGTGGCAATTTCCTCGGAAGAAACAAATCTGTATTCAGAACACAGAATGCAACGAGAACAGCACCAGTATCTTTTCGAAGTGGCAATTCTCTCGGAAGAGGGCAAAATCTGTATTCAGAACACTAGAATGCAACGAAAACAGCACCAGTATCTTTTCTCGAAGTAGCAATTCTCTCGGAAAGGGCAAATCAGTATTCAGAACACTAGAGAATGCAACGAGAAACAGCACCAGTTCTCTCGGATCTTTTCAGAACACTAGAAGTGGCAATTCTCTCAATTCTCTCGGAAGGGCAAATTCTATTCAAATAACAGAGATGCAACGAGAAACAGCACCAGTATCTTTTCCGAAGTGGCAATTCTCTCCGACAAATCTGTATTCAGAACACTAGAGAATGCAACGAGAAACAGCACCAGTATCTTTTCCGAAGTGGCAATTCTCTCGAAAAGGCAAATCTTTCCGAAGTATTCAGAACAAATCTAGAGAATGCAATGCAGAAAACAGCACCGTATCTTTTTCGAAGTATTCTTCCAGAAAGGGCAATTCTCTCGGAAGCAACGAGGCAAATCTGTATTCAAGAAGACTAGAGAATGCAACGAAACAACGCAGTATCTTTCGAAAGTGGCAATTCTCTCAGAAAGGGCAAATCTGTATTCAGAACACTAGAAAGTACAACGAGAAACAGCACCAGTATCTTTTCGGTAACAATTCTCTCGGAAAAGAACAAATCTGTATTCAGAACACTAAGAATGCAACGAAAAGCACCGATATCTTTTCCGAAGTGGCAATTCTCTCGGAAGAAAACAAATCTGTATTCAGAACAATAGAGAATGCAACGAAAACAACACCAGTATCTTTTTCCGAAGTGGCAATTCTCTCTCGGAAGAGACAATCTGTATTCAGAACACTAGAAAATGCAACGAAACAGCACCAGTATCTTTTCCGGTAGCGTTCTCTCGGAAAAAACAAATCTGTATTCAGAACACTAGAAATGCAACGGGAAGCAACAGTATCTTTCCGAAGTGGCAATTCTCTCGGAGAAAGCAAATCTGTATTCAGAACACTAGAGAAATGCAACGGAAACAGCACCAGTATTTTTTCGGAATTCTCTCGGAAGAAGAGAATGCAATGAGAAACTGCACCAGTATCTTTCCAAGAAGTGGCAATTCTCGGAAGAGGGCAAATCTTACCAGAACACTAGAGAATGCAACGAGAACAGCACCAGTATCTTTTTCCGAAGTGGCAATTCTCTCGGAAATGGGCAAATCTGTATTCAGAACACTAGAGAATGCAACGAGAAACAGCACCAGTATCTTTTCCGTGGCAATTCTCTCGGAAAAGGGCAAATCTGTATTCAGAACACTAGAGAATGCAACGAAAACAGCACCAGTATCTTTTCGAAGTGGCAATTCTCTCGAAGAGGGCAAATCTGTATTCAGAACACTAGAAGATGCAACGAGAACAGCACCAGTATCTTTTCCGAAGTGGCAATTCTCTCGAAAGAAGGCAAATCTGTATTCAAACAATAGAGAATGCAACGACAGCACCAGTATCTTTTCCAGAGAATTCTCTCGGAAGAGAGCAAATCTGGATTCAGAACACTAGAAAGTGCAACGAACAGCACCAGTATCTTTTTCCGAAGTGGCAATTCTCTCGGAAAAAGGAACAAATCTATTTCAGAACACTAGAGAATGCAACGAGGAACAGCACCAATATCTTTTCCGAAGTGGCAATTCTCTCTCGGAGAGAAATCGTATTTAGAACACTAGAGCAAATCTATTATTCTTTTCGAACACTCTCTCGGAAGGAAAATCTGCAACACTAGAGATGCAATGAAGTATATATTTTTCCGGTTGGCAATTCTCTCGGAAAGAGGCAAATCTGTATTCAGAACACTAGAATGCAACGAGAAACAGCACCAGTATCTTTTCCGAAGTGGCAATTCTCTCGAAGAGGGCAAATCTATTCAGAACACTAGAGAATCCAACGGAAACAGCACAGTATCTTTTCCAGTGGCAATTCCGGAAGAGGGCAATTCTCTCAGAACACTAGAGAATGCAACGAGAAAACAGCAAATCTGTATTCAGAGGGCACACCAGAACTAGAAATGCAACGGAACAGCACCAGTATCTTTTCCGAAGTGGCAATTCTCTCGGAAAAGGGCAAATCTGTATTCAGAACACTAGAGAATGCAACGGAAACAAAGACAGCACCCGAAGTGGCATCTTTTATTCAGAACACTAGAGAATGCAACGAGAAACAATTCTTTTTCCGAAGTGGCACCTCCGGAAAAGGGCAATCTGTATTCAGAACACTAGAGAATGCAACGAGAAAACAGCACCAGTATCTTTTCCGAAGTGGCAATTCTCTCGAACACTAGAGAATGCAACGAGAAACAGCACCAGTATCTTTCCGTAATTAAGAACACTGAGAATGCAACGGGAAACAACACCAGTATCTTTCCGAAGTGGCAATCTTTTCAGAACACTAGAGAACGCAACGAGAAACAGCATTCTCTGGCAATTTCTCGGAAGAGGGCAAATCTGTATTCAGAACACTAGGAGAATGCAACGAGAAACAGCACCAGTATCTTTTCCGAAGTGGCAATTCTCTGGAAGAGGGCAATCTGTATTCAGAACACTAGAGAATGCAACGGAAAACAGCACCAGTATCTTTTTCGAAGTGGCAATTCTCAAATCTCAGAACACTAGAGAATGCAACGGAAACAGCACCAGTATCTTTCCGAAGTGGCATTCAAGAACGTATTCAGAACTAGAGAATGCAACGAGAAACAGCACCAGTATTTTTCCGAAGTGGCAATTCTCTCGAAAAGGCGGCAAATCTATTCAGAACACTAGAGAATGCAACGGGAAAACAGCACCAGCATCTTTTCCGAAGTGGCAATTCTCTCGGAAGAGGGCAAATCTGTGGATTCAGAACACTAGAGAATGCAACGGGAAACAGCATCAGTATTTTTCCGAAGTGGCAATTCTCTCGGAAAAGGGCAATCTATTCAGAACACTAGAGAATGCAACGGAAACAGCACCAATGTCTTTTTCCGAAGTGGCAATTCTCTCGGAAGAGGGCAAATCATATTCAGAACAATAGAGAATGCAACGAGAAACAGCACCAAAGAATTTCGAAGTGGCAATTCTCCCGGAAGAGGGCAAATCTGTATTCAGAACACTAGAAATGCAACGAGAAACAGCACCAGTATCTTTTCGAAAAGAACAAATCTGCAATTCTCTCTCGGAATTTCGGAAGAGGGCAAATCTGTATTCAGAACACTAGAGAATCCAACGGGAACAGCACCAGCATCTTTTCCGAAGTGGCAATTCTCGAAAAGGGCAAATCTAGAACACTAGAGAATGCAACGGGAAACAGCACCAGTATCTTTTCCGAAGTAATTCTCTTTGTATTCAGAACACTGGAGAATGCAACGAGAAACAGCACCAGTATCTTTTTCCGGAAGTGGCAATTCTCTCGGAAGAGGGGCAAATCTGTATTCAGAACACTAGAGAATGCAACGGGAAACAGCACCAGTATCTTTTCCGAAGTGGCAATTCTCTCGGAAGAGGGCAAATCTGTATTCAGAACACTAGAGAATGCAACGGAAAACAGCACCAGTATCTTTTTCGAAGTGGCAATTCTCTCGAAGAGGGCAAATCATATTCAGAACAATAGAGAATGCAACGAGAAACAGCACCAGTATCTTTTCCGAAGTGGCAATTCTCTCCAGAAAAGGACAAATCTGTATTCAGGAACACTGGAGAACGCAACGAGAAACAGCACCAGTATCTTTTCCGAAGTGGCAATTCTCTCGAAAAAACGAAATCTGTATTGGGAACACTAGAGAATGCAACGGGAAACAGCACCAGTATCTTTTCCGAAGTGGCAATTCTCTCCAGAAAGAGGGCAAATCTGTATTCAGAACACTAGAGAATGCAACGAGAAACAGCACCAGTATCTTTTCGAAGTATCTTTTCTCGGAAGAGGGCAAAATATTCAGAACACTAGAGAATGCAACGAGAAACAGCACCAGTATCTTTTCGAAGTGGCAAATCTCTCGGAAGAGGGCAAATATTCAGAACACTAGAGAATGCAACGAGAAACAGCACCAGTATCTTTCCGAAGTGGCAATTCTCTCGGAAAAGGAAGACAAATCTATTCATTGGCAACGAAGAGGGCAAATCTGGTATTCAGAACACCAGTATCCTTTTCCGAGAATGCAACGAGAAACAGCAGAACACTAGTATCTTTTTTCGAAGTGGCAATTCTCTCCTCGAAAAGGCAAATCTGTATTCAGAACACTAGAGAATGCAACGAGAACAGCACCAGTATCTTTTCCGAAGTGGCAATTCTCTCCGGAAGAGGGCAAATCTGTATTCAGAACACTAGAGAATGCAATGAGAAATAACCAGTATTTTTCCTGAAGTGGCAATTCTCTCGGAAAGAACAACTAGACCAGAAATAATAGAGAATGCAACGAGAACAGCACCAGTATCTTTTCCGAAGTGGCAATTCTCTCGGAAGAGGGCAATCTGTATTCAGAACACTAGAGAATGCAACGAGAAACAGCACAAGTATCTTTACCAAGAAGTCAATTCTTCGGAAGAAGGCAAATCTGTATTCAGAACACTAGAGAATGCAACGAGAAACAGCAATATCTTTTTCGAAGTGGCACTCTCTCGAAAGAGGGCAAATCTGTATTCACACTAGAGAATGCAACGAGAAACAGCACCAGTATCTTTTTCTCTCGGAAGAGGGCAAATCTGTATTCAGAACACTAGAAATGCAACGAGAAAAAGTATCTTTTCGTGAATTCTCTCGAAAAGGACAAATCTGTATTCAGAACAATAGAATGCAACGAGAAACAGCACCAGTATCTTTTCCGAAGTGGCAATTCTCTCAGAAGAGGAAAAATCTGTATTCAGAACACCTAGAATGCAACGAGAAACAGCACCAGTATCTTTTCCGAAGTGGCAATTCTCTCGGAAAAGGACAAATCTGTATTCAGAACAATAGAGAATGCAACGAGAACAGCACCAGTATATTTTCCGAAGTGGCAATTCTCTCGGAAGAACACTGTATTCAGAACACTAGAGAAATGCAACGAGAAACAGCACCAGTATCTTTTCGAAGTGGCAATTCTCTCTCTCAGAGGGCAAATCTATTCAGAACTAATGCAACGAGAAACAGCACCAGTATCTTTTTCCGAAGTGGCACTCTCGGAAAAGGACAAATCTGTATTCAAAACACTAGAATGCAACGAGAACAGCACCAGTATCTTTCCTCTGAAGTGGCAAATCTCTCGGAAGAGGGCAATCTTTCGTATTCAGAACACTAGAACAATAGAATGCAACGAGAAACAGCAATTCTCGGAAGTATCTTTTCAGAACACTAGAAGTGGCAATTCTTTTCAAGTAGCAAGGGCAAATCTGTATTCAGAACACTAGAAATGCAACGAGAAACAACACCAGTATCTTTTCCGAAGTGGCAATCTCTCTCGGAAGAGGGCAAATCTGTATTCAGAACAATAAGAGAATGTAACGAGAAATGCAACAGTATCTTTTCGAAGTGGCAATTCTCTCAACGGAAAAGGGGTTCTTTTCAAATCTGGATTCAGACACTAGAGAATGCAACGAGAAACAGCACCAGTATCTTTTCCGAAGTGGCAATTCTCTCGGAAAAAAACAAATCTGTATTCAGAACACTAGAGAAACCGCAACGAGAAACAGCACCAGTATCTTTTCCGAAGTGGCAATTCTCTCGGAAAGGGCAATCTGTATTCAAACACTAGAGAATTCAGAAACACTAGATCTTTTCGAATGCAACTCTCTCGAAGAGGCAAATCTGTATTCAGAACACTAGATATCTTTTCCGAAGTGGCAATTCTCTCGGAAAAGGACAAATCTGTATTCAGAACACTAGAGAATGCAACGAGAAACAGCACCAGTATCTTTTCCCGAAGTGGCAATTCTCTCGGAAGAAGGGCAAATCTGTATTCAGAACACTAGAGAATGCAACGAGAAAACAGCACCAGTATCTTTTCCGAAGTGGCAATTCTCTCGGAAAGGACAAATCTGTATTCAGAACACTAGAGAATGCGAAGTATCAACAATTCCTCTCGGAATCTTTTTCAGAACACTAGAGAATGGCAATTCTCTCGGAAAGAAAGGGCAAATCTGTATTCAGAACACTAGACAAATGCAACGAGAACAGCAACAGTATTTTTCCGAAGTGGTAATTCTCTCGGAAAAGGACAAATCTGTATTCAGAACACTAGAGAATGCAACGAACACCCAGTATCTTTTCCGAAGTGGCAATTCTCTCTCGGAAGAGGGCAAATCTGTATTCAGAACACTAGAGAAATGCAACGAGAAACAGCACCAGTATCTTTTCCGAAGTGGCAATTCTCTCGGAAAAGGGCAAATCTGTATTCAGAACACTAGAGAATGCAACGAGAAACAGCACCAGTATCTTTTCCGAAGTGGCAATTCTCTCGGAAGAGGGCAAATCTGTATTCAGAACACTAGAATGCAACGAGAAACAGCACCAGTATCTTTTCCGAAGTGGCAATTCTCTCGGAAAGGGCAAATCTGTATTCAGAACACTAGAGAATGCAACGAGAAACAGCACCAGTATCTTTCCGAAGTGGCAATTCTCTCGGAAGAGGGCAAATCTAAGAGTCAGAACACTAGAGAATGCAACGAGAAACAGCACCAGTATCTTTTCCAGTGGCAATTCTCTCGGAAGAGGAAATCTGTATTCAGAACACTAGAGAATGCAACGGAAACAGCACCAGTATCTTTCCGAAGTGGCAATTCTCTCGGAAGAGGGCAAATCTGTATTCAGAACACTAGAGAATGCAACGAGAAACAGCACCAGTATCTTTTCGAAGTGGCAATTCTCTCGAAAAGGCAAATCTATTCAGAACAGAGAATGCAACGAAACTCCGGAAAAAGTGCAATTCTCTCGAAAAGGGGCAAATCTGTATTCAGAACAATAGAGAATGCAACGGAAACAGCACCAGTATCTTTCCGAAGTGGCAATTCTCTCTGTATTCAGAACACTAGAGAATGCAACGAGAAACAGCACCAGTATCTTTTCCGAAGTGGCATTCTCTCGAAGAGGGAAAATCTGTATTCAGAACACTAGAGAATGCAACGGAACAGCGCCAATGTCTTTTCCGAAGTGGCAATTCTCTCGAAAAGGCAACCATTATCTTTTCCGTACCAGAACACTAGAGAACTGAGAATGCAACGGGAAACAGCACCAGTATCTTTTTCCGAAGTGGCAATTCTCTCTGAAGAAACAAATCTGTATTCAGAACACTAGAGAATGCAACGAGAAACAGCACCAGTATCTTTTCCGAAGTGGCAATTCTCTCGAAGAAAATCTGATTCAGAACAAAATCAACGAGAAACAGCACTGTATTCAAGTGGCAACAAAAAGAACAAATAGAGAATGCAACGAAACAGCACCAGTATCTTTTCCGAAGTGGCAATTCTCCCGGAAGAAAACAAATCTGTATTCAGAACACTAGAGAATGCAACGGGAAACAGCACAAGCATCTTTCCGAAGTGGCAATTCTCTCCGGAAAAAGGGGCAAATCTGTATTCAGAACACTAGAGAATGCAACGGAAACAGCACCATATCTTTTCCGAAGTGGCAATTCTCAGAAGAGGGCAAATCTGTATTCAGAACATAGAGAATGCAACGGAAACAGCACAATATTTTTCCGAAGTGGCAATTCTCTCGAAGAGGGCAAATCTGTATTCAGAACAATAGAATGCAACGAGAAACAGCACCGTATCTTTTCCGAAGTGGCAATTCTCTCGGAAGAGGGCAAATCTGTATTCAGAACACTAGAATGCAACGAGAAACAGCACCAGTATCTTTTCCGAAGTGGCAATTCTCTCGGAAAAAGAAACAAATCTGTATTCAGAACACTAGAGAATGCAACGGGAAACAGCACCAGTATCTTTTCGAAGTGGCAATTCTCTCGGAAGAGGGCAAATCTGTATTCAGAACACTAGAGAATGCAACGGGAAACAACAGCACCAGTATCTTTTCCCAAGTGGCAATTCTCTCGGAAGAGGGCAAATCTGTATTCAGAACACTAGAGAATGCAACGAGAAACAGCACCAGTATCTTTTCCGAAGTGGCAATTCTCTCGGAAGAACAAAATCTGGATTCAGAACACTAGAGAATGCAACGGGAACAGCACCAGTATTTTTTTTCCGAAGTGGCAATTCTCTCGGAAGAGGGAAAATCTGTATTCAGAACACTGAGAATGCAACGGTAAACAGCACCAGTATTTTTTCCGAAGTCTCGAAAAGGGCAAATCAGAACACTAGAGAATGCAACGAGAAAAACAGCACCATATCTTTTTCCGAAGTGGCAATTCTCTCGAAAAGGCAAATCTGTATTCAGAACAACTAGAGAATGCAACGAAAAACAGCACCAGTATCTTTTTCCGAAGTGGCAATTCTCTCGGAAGAGGGCAAATCTGGATTCAGAACACTAGAGAATGCAACGAGAAACAGCACCAGTATCTTTTCCGAAGTATTCTCTCGGAAGAGGGCACTAAGACATAGAGAATGCAACGAGAAACAGCACCAGTATCTTTCCGAAGTGGCAATTCTCTCTCCGGAAAAAGGCAAATCTGTATTCAGAACACTAGAGAATGCAACGAGAACAGCACCAGTATCTTTCGAAGTGGCAATTCTCTCGAAAGGACAAATATGTATTCAGAACACTAGAGAATGCAACGAAACAACACCAGTATCTTTTCCGAAGTGGCAATTCTCTGTATTCAGAAGAGAATGCAACGAAACAGCAAATCTGTATTCAGAACATTCTAACACTAGAGAATGCAACGAGAAACAGCACCAGTATCTTTTCCGAAGAGGGCAACTGTATTCAACACTAGAGCAATTCTCTCGGAAAACCTCTCGAAAAGGACAAATCTGTATTCAGAACACTAGAGAATGCAACGAGAAACAGCACTTTTCCGAAGTGGCAATGTCTTTCAGAACACTAGAGAATGCAACGAGAAACAGCACCAGTATCAATTCTCTCGGAAAAAGGACAAATCTGTATTCAGAACACTAGAGAATGCAACGGAAACAGCACCAGTATCTTTTCGAAGTGGCAATTCTCTCGAAAAATCTGTATTCAAACACTAAGAATGCAACGAGAAACAGCACCAATATCTTTCCCTGAAGTGGCATTCTCTCGGAAAAGGGCAACAGTATTCAGAACAATTTTTGCAACGAGAAAACAGCACCAGTATCTTTTCGAAGTGGCAATTCTCTCGGAAGAGGGAGAATGCAACAAATCACCAGTATTCAGAACACTAGAGAGGGCAACGAAAACAACACCAATGTATCTTTTCCGAAGTGGCAATTCTCTCGGAAAAAAACAAATCTGTATTCAGAACACTAGAGAATGCAACGGGAAACAGCACCAGTATCTTTTCGAAGTGGCAATTCTCTCGGAAGAGGCAAATCTGTATTCAGAACACTAGAGAATGCCACGAGAAACAGCACCAGTATCTTTCCGAAGTGGCAATTCTCTCGAAGAAAGACAAATCTGTATTCAGAACACTAGAGAATGCAACGGGAACAGCACCAGTATCTTTTCCGAAGTGGCAATTCTCTCGGAAGAGGGCAATTCTCTATTCAGAACACTAGAGAATGCAACGAGAAACAAACCAGTATCTTTTCCGAAGTGGCAATTCCTCGGAAGAGGGCAAATCTGTGTTCAAAACAATTAGAGAATGCAACGGAAACAGCACCAGTATCTTTTCGAAGTGGCAATTCTCTCGGAAGAGGGCAAATCTGTATTCAGAACACTAGAGAATGCAACGGGAAACAGCACCAGTATCTTTCCGAAGTGGCAATTCTCTCGGAAGAGAAACAAATCTGTATTCAGAACACCAGAGAATGCAACGGAAACAGCACCAGTATCTTTTCCGGAAGCGGCAATCTCTCGGAAGAGGGCAAAATCCATTCAGAACACTAGAGAATGCAACGAGAAATAGCACCAGTATCTTTTCCGAAGTGGCAATTCTCTCGAGAATGCAACGAGAAAACAGCAAATCTGTATTCAGAACACTAACAATAGAGAATGCAACGAGAAACAGCACCAGTATCTTTCCGAAGTGGCAATTCTCTCGGAAAAGAGGGCAAATCTGTATTCAGAACACTAGAGAATGCAACGAGAAACAGCACCAGTATCTTTTTTCCGAAGTGGCAATTCTCTCGAAAAGAACAAATCTCAAGAACACTAGAGAATGCAACGGGAAACAGCACCAGTATCTTTTCCGAAGTGGCAAGAGGGCAAAATCTGTATTCAGAACACTAGAGAATGCAACGAGAAACAGCACCAGTATCTTTTCGAAGTGGCAATTCTCACGGAAAAAGGCAAATCTGTATTCAGAACACTAGAGAATGCAACGGAAACAGCACCAGTATCTTTTCGAAGTGGCAATTCTCAGGAAAAGGGCAATTCTCTCCAGAACACTAGAGAATGCAACGAGAAAACAGCAAGTATCTTTTCCGAAGTGGCATTCTCTCGGAAGAGGGCAAATCTTCAGAACACTAGAGAATGCAACGAGAAACAGCACCAGTATCTTTTCCGAAGTGGCAATTCTCTCGAAGAGGGGCAAATCTGTATTCAGAACACTAGAGAATGCAACGAACAACACACCAGTATCTTTTCCGAAGTGGCAATTCTCTCGGAAAGAACAAATCTGTATTCAGAACACTAGAGAATGCAACGGGAAACAGCACACCAGTATCTTTTCCGAAGTGGCAATTCTCTCCGGGCAAATCTGTATACAGAACACTAGAGAATGCAACGGGAAACAGCAATTCACAGTATCTTTTCCGAAGTGGCAATTCTCTCGATTCAAAACAATCTGAACACTAGAGAATGCAACGAGAAACAGCACAACAGTATCTTTTCCGGAAGTGGCAATTCTCTCGAAAGAGGAGCAAATCTGTATTCAGAACACTAGAGAATGCAACGAGAAACAGCACCAGTATCTTTTCCGAAGTGGCAATTCTCTCGAAGAAAGGGCAAATCTGTATTCAGAACACTAGAGAATGCAACGAAACAGCACCAGTATCTTTTCCGAAGTGGCAATTCTCTCGGAAAAGAGGCAAATATGTATTCAGAACACTAGAACAACTAGAGAATGCAACGAGAAACAGCTAGAATACAACAGTATCTTTCCGAAGTGGCAATTCTCTCAGAAAGGGCAAATCTGTATTCAGAACACTAGAGAATGCAACGAGAAACAGCACCAGTATCTTTTCCGAAGTGGCAATTCTCTCGGAAAGAGGGCAAATCTGTATTCAGAACACTAGAGAATGCCACGAGAAACAGCACCAGTATCTTTTCCGAAGGGCAATTCTCTCGGAAGAGGGCAAATCTGTATTCAGAACACTAGAGAATGCAACGAGAAACAGCACCAGTATCTTTTTCCGAAGTTCTCGAAAAGGCAATTCTCTCAGAACATTAGAAATGCAACGAAAACAGCACTGTATCTTTTCCGATTCAGAACACTAGAGATGCAACAGGAAACAGCACCAGTATCTTTTCCGAAGTGGCAATTCTCGAAAAGGGCAACTCTGTTCAAACACTAGAGAATGCAACGAAACAATATCTTTTCGAAGTGGCAATTCTCTCGGAAGAGGGCAAATTCAGAACACTAGAGAATGCAACGGAAACAGCACCAGTATCTTTTTTCCGAAGTGGCAATTCTCTCGGAAAAGGGCATCTGTATTCAGAACACTAGAATGCAACGGGAAACAGCACCAGTATCTTTTCCGAAGTGGCAATTCTCTCCGGAAGAGAAACAAATCTGTATTCAGAACACTAGAGAATGCAACGAGAAACAGCACCAGTATCTTTTCCGAAGTGGCAATTCTCTCACGAAGAGGGCAAATCTGTATTCAGAACACTAGAGAATGCAACGGAAATAGCACCATCTTTTCCACACCAAAAAGGGCAAATCTTATTCAGAACACTAGAGAATGCAACGCAAGTATCTTTCTCTCCTCGGAAGAGGGCAAATCTGTATTCAGAACACTAGAGAATGCTACGAGAAACAACACCAGTATCTTTTCCGAAGTGGCAATTCTCTCGGAAGAGGGCAAATCTGTATTCAGAACACTAGAGAATGCAACGAAACAGCACCAGTATCTTTTCCGAAGTGGCAATTCTCTCGAAAAGGACAACCCAGACTAGAACATCAGAGAATCTATCTTTTCCGAAGAAAAGAGGGCAAATCTGTATTCAGAACACTAGAGAATGCAACGAAACAGCACCAGTATCTTTTCCGAAGTGGCAATTCTCTCGGAAAAGGACAAATCTGTATTCAGAACACTAGAGAATGCAACGAAAAATGTCAGCAATTCCAGTATCTTTTCCGAAGTGGCAATTCTCTCGGAAAAGAAAAATCAAATCTGCAACGGAAACAAAGCTGAAGTATTCTCTCGAAAAGGGCAAATCTGTATTCAGAACACTATCAACGAAACAGCACCATTCTCTTCCGAAGTGGCAATTCTCTCGGAAAGGGCAAATCTGTATTCAGAACACTAGAGAATGCAATGGGAAACAGCACCAATATCTTTTCCGAAGTGGCAAATTCTCTCGGCAATTCTCTCAACGAGAAACAGAAGTATCTTTTCCGAAGCAAATCTGTATTCAGAACACTAGAGAATGCAACGAGAAACAGCACCAGTATCTTTTCCGAAGTGGCAATTCTCTCGGAATTCTCTCGAGGGCAAATCTGTATTCAGAACACTAGAGAATGCAACGAGAAACAGCACCAGTATCTTTTCCGAAGTGGCATTCTCTCGAAAAAACAAATCATATTCAAACACTAGAAAAAGCAACGGCAAAATCTTTTCGTATTCAGAACACTAGAACACTAGAATGCAACGAAAACAGCACCCAGTATCTTTTCCGAAGTGGCAATTCTCTCGGAAAAAGGGCAAATCTGTATTCAGAACACTAGAGAATGCAACGAGAAACAGCACCAGTATCTTTTTCCGAAGTGGCAATTCTCCTCGGAAGAGGGCAATCTGTATTCAGAACACTAGAGAATACAACGAGAAACAAGTGATTCAGTATCTTTCCGAAGTGGCAATTCTCTCGGAAAATGGCCAACTGTATACAGAACACTAGAGAATGCAACGAGAAACAGCACCCAGTATCTTTTTCCAAGTGGCAATTCTCTCGGAACAAATCTGGCAACGATATCTTCCGAAGTGGCATTCTCTCGAACACTGTAGAGAATGCAACGGGAAACAGCACCAGTATCTTTTCCGAAGTGGCAATTCTCTCCGGAAGAAACAAATCGAAGAACTAGGGCAAATCAGCATGTATTTTTCAGAACTCTCGGACAAATAGAGAATGCAACGAGTAACAGCACCAGTATCTTTTCCGAAGTGGCAATTCTCTCGAAAAGGCAAATCTGTATTCAGAACACTAGAGAATGCAACGAGAAACAGCACCAGTATCTTTTTCCAGAAGTGGCGATTCCTCTCGAAAGAGGGGCAAATCTGTATTCAGAACACTAGAGAATGCAAGAGAAACAGCACCAGTATCTTTTCCGAAGTGGCAATTCTCTCGTATTCAGAACAAGGGCAAATCTGTATTCAGAACACTAGAGAATGCAACGAGAAACAGCGCGCAATATCTTTTCCGAAGTGGCAATTCTCTCGAAAGAGGGCAAATCTGTATTCAGAACACTAGAGAATGCAACGAGAAACAGCACCAGTATCTTTTCCGAAGTGGCAATTCTCTCGAAGAGGGCAAATCTGTATTCAGAACACTAGAGAATGCAACGAGAAACAGCACCAGTATCTTTTTCCGAAGTGGCAATTCTCTCGGAAAGGGCAAATCTGTATTCAGAACACTAGAGAATGCAACGAGAAACAGCACCAGTATCTTTTCCGAAGTGGCAATTCTTCCCGAAAAGGGTAAATCTGTAGTTCAGAACACTAGAGAATGCAACGAGAAACAGCACCAGTATCTTTTCCGAAGTGGCAATTCTCTCGGAAAAGGGCAAATCTGTATTCAGAACACTAGAGAATGCAACGAGAAAAAGCACCAGTATCTTTTCCGAAGTGGCAATTCTCTCGGAAGAGGGCAAATCTGTATTCAGAACACTAGAGAATGCAACGAGAAACAGCACCAGTATCTTTTCCGAAGTGGCAATTCTCTCCGGAAGAGGGCAAATCTGTATTCAGAACACTAGAGAATGCAACGAGAAACAGCACCAGTATCTTTTCCGAAGTGGCAATTCTCTCTCAGAAAAGGGCAAAATCTGTATTCAGAACACTAGAGAATGCAACGAGAAACAGCACCAGTATCTTTTCCGAAGTGGCAATTCTCTCGGAAAAGGGCAAATCTGTATTCAGAACACTAGAGAATGCAACGAGAAACAGCACCAGTATCTTTTTCCGAAGTGGCAATTCTCTCTGAAGAACACTAGGGCAAATATCTTTTCCAAGTATTCAGAACACTAGAGAATGCAACGAGAAACAGCACCAGTATCTTTTCCGAAGTGGCAATTCTCTCGGAAGAGGGCAAATCTGTATTCAGAACACTAGAGAATGCAACGGAAACAGCACCAGTATCTTTTCCGAAGTGGCAATTTCCTCGAAAAGGGCAATTCTTCAGAACACTAGAGAATGCAACGGGAAACAGCACCAATCTTTTTCCGAAGTGGCATTCTCGGAAGAGGGCAAATCTGTATTCAGAACACTAGAGAATGCAACGAGAAACAGCACCAGTATCTTTTCCGAAGTGGCAATTCTCTCGAAAAGGGCAAATCTGTATTCAGAACACTAGAGAATGCAACGAGAAACAGCACCAGTATCTTTTTCCGAAGTGGCAATTCTCTCGAAAGAGGGCAAATCTGTATTCAGAACACTAGAGAATGCAACGGGAAACAGCACCAGTATCTTTTTCCGAAGTGGCTCTCTCGGAAGAGGGCAAATCTGTATTCAGAACACTAGAGAATGCAACGAGAAACAGCACCAGTATCTTTTCCGAAGTGGCAATTCTCTGTATTCAGAACACTAGAGAATGAAGAGGGCAATCTCTCTCAGAAGAGGGCAATCTGTATTCAGAACACTAGAGAATGCAACGAGAAACAGCACCAGTATCTTTTCCGAAGTGGCAATTCTCTCGGAAGAGGCAAATCTGTATTCAGAACACTAGAGAATGCAACGAAACAGCACCAGTATCTTTTCCGAAGTGGCAATTCTCTCGGAAGAGGGCAAATCTGTATTCAGAACACTAGAGAATGCAACGAGAAACAGCACCAGTATCTTTTTCCGAAGTGGCAATTCTCTCGGAAAAGGGCAAATCTATTATTCAGAAGAGGAATGCAAATCTGTATTCAGAACACTAGAGAATGCAACGAGAAACAGCACCAGTATCTTTTCCGAAGTGGCAATTCTCTCGGAAAAAGCAAAATCTGTATTCAGAACACTAGAGAATGCAACGAGAAACAGCACCAGTATCTTTTTCCGAAGTGGCAATTCTCTCGGAAGAAGGCAAATCTGTATTCAGAACACTAGAGAATGCAACGAGAAACAGCACCAGTATCTTTCCGAAGTGGCAATTCTCTCGGAAGAAGGCAAATCTGTATTCAGAACACTAGAGAATGCAACGAGAAACAGCACCAGTATCTTTTCCGAAGTGGCAATTCTCTCTCGAAAAGGGCAAATCTGTATTCAGAACACTAGAGAATGCAACGAGAAACAGCACCAGTATCTTTTCCGAAGTGGCAATTCTCGAAAAGGGCAAATCTGTATTCAGAACACTAGAGAATGCAACGAGAAACAGCACCAGTATCTTTCCGAAGTGGCAATTCTCTCGGAAGAGGGCAAATCTGTATTCAGAACACTAGAGAATGCAACGAGAAACAGCACCAGTATCTTTTCCGAAGTGGCAATTCTCTCGGAAAGGGCAAATCTGTATTCAGAACACTAGAGAATGCAACGAGAAACAGCACCAGTATTTCCGAAGTGGCAATTCTCTCGGAAGAGGAAATGCAAACACTAGAGAATGCAACGAGAAACAGCACCAGTATCTTTTCCGAAGTGGCAATTCTCTCGGAAGAGGGCAAATCTGTATTCAGAACACTAGAGAATGCAACGAGAAACAGCACCAGTATCTTTCCGAAGTGGCAATTCTCTCGGAAGAGGGCAAATCTGTATTCAGAACACTAGAGAATGCAACGAGAAACAGCACCAGTATCTTTTCCGAAGTGGCAATTCTCTCTGGAAAAGGGCAAATCTGTATTCAGAACACTAGAGAATGCAACGAGAAACAGCACCAGTATCTTTTCCGAAGTGGCAATTCTCTCGGAAAAGGGCAAATCTGTATTCAGAACACTAGAGAATGCAACGGGAAACAGCACCAGTATCTTTTTCCGAAGTGGCAATTCTCTCGAAGAGGGGCAAATCTGTATTCAGAACACTAGAGAATGCAACGAGAAACAGCACCAGTATCTTTTCCGAAGTGGCAATTCTCTCGGAAAAGGGCAAATCTGTATTCAGAACACTAGAGAATGCAACGAGAAACAGCACCAGTATCTTTTCCGAAGTGGCAATTTCTCGGAAGAGGCAAATCTGTATTCAGAACACTAGAGAATGCAACGAAATATCTTTCCGAAGTGGCAATTCTCTCGAAGAACACTATTCAGAACACTGAGAATGCAACGGAAACAGCACCAGTATCTTTCCGAAGTGGCAATTCTCTCGAAGAGGGCAAATCTGTATTCAGAACACTAGAGAATGCAACGGGAAACAGCACCAGTATCTTTTCCGAAGTGGCAATTCTCTCGGAAGAGGGCAAATCTGTATTCAGAACACTAGAGAATGCAACGGGAAACAGCACCAGTATCTTTTCGAAGTGGCAATTCTCTCGGAAGAGGGCAAATCTGTATTCAGAACACTAGAGAATGCAACGGGAAACAGCACCAGTATCTTTTCCGAAGTGGCAATTCTCTCGGAAGAGGGCAAATCTGTATTCAGAACACTAGAGAATGCAACGGGAAACAGCACCAGTATCTTTTCCGAAGTGGCAATTCTCTCGGAAGAGGGCAAATCTGTATTCAGAACACTAGAGAATGCAACGAGAAACAGCACCAGTATCTTTTCCGAAGTGGCAATTCTCTCGGAAGAGGGCAAATCTGTATTCAGAACACTAGAGAATGCAACGGGAAACAGCACCTTTTTCGAAGTGGCATCTTTTCTGTATTCCACTAGAAGTGGCAATATCTTTTCCCGAAGTGGCAATTCTCTCGAAGAGGGAAATCTGATTCAGAACACTAGAGAATGCAACGGGAAACAGCACCAGTATCTTTTTCCGAAGTGGCAATTCTCTCGGAAGAGGGCAAATCTGTATTCAGAACACTAGAGAATGCAACGGGAAACAGCACCAGTATCTTTTCCGAAGTGGCAATTCTCTTCAGAACACTAAGAGGAAACAAATCTGTATTTTTCAGAACACTAGAGAATGCAACTAGAACGGAAACAGCACCAGTATCTTTTCCGAAGTGGCAATTCTCAATTCTCGGAAGAGGGCAAATCTGTATTCAGAACACTAGAGAATGCAACGGGAAACAGCACCAGTATCTTTTCCGAAGTGGCAATTCTCTCGGAAGAGGGCAAATCTGTATTCAGAACACTAGAGAATGCAACGGGAAACAGCACCAGTATCTTTTCCGAAGTGGCAATTCTCTCGGAAGAGGGCAAATCTGTATTCAGAACACTAGAGAATGCAACGAGAAACAGCACCAGTATCTTTTCCGAAGTGGCAATTCTCTCGAAGAGGGCAAATCTGTATTCAGAACACTAGAGAATGCAACGAGAAACAGCACCAGTATCTTTTCCGAAGTGGCAATTCTCTCGGAAGAGGGCAAATCTGTATTCAGAACACTAGAGAATGCAACGGAAACAGCACCAGTATCTTTTCCGAAGTGGCAATTCTCTCGGAAGGGCAAATCTGTATTCAGAACACTAGAGAATGCAACGGAAAACAGCACCAGTATCTTTTCCGAAGTGGCAATTCTCTCGGAAAAGGCAAATCTGTATTCAGAACACTAGAGAATGCAACGAGAAACAGCACCAGTATCTTTTCCGAAGTGGCAATTCTCTCGGAAGAACAAATAGATTCAGAACACTAGAGAATGCAACGGGAAACAGCACCAGTATCTTTTCCGAAGTGGCAATTCTCTCGGAAGAGGGCAAATCTGTATTCAGAACACTAGAGAATGCAACGAAAACAGCACCAGTATCTTTTTCCGAAGTGGCAATTCTCTCGAAAAGGGCAAATCTGTATTCAGAACACTAGAGAATGCAACGAGAAACAGCACCAGTTCTTTCTGGCGGAAGAGGGGCAAATCTGTATTCAGAACACTAGAAATGCAACGAGAAACAGCACTGCTTTTCCGAAGTGGCAATTCTCTCGAAGAGGGCAAATCTGTATTCAGAACACTAGAGAATGCAACGAGAAACAGCACCAGTATCTTTTCCGAAGTGGCAATTCTCTCGAAGAGGGCAAATCTGTATTCAGAACACTAGAGAATGCAACGAGAAACAGCACCAGTATCTTTTTCCGAAGTGGCAATTCTCTCGGAAGAGGGCAAATCTGTATTCAGAACAATAGAGAATGCAACGAGAAACAGCACCAGTATCTTTTCCGAAGTGGCAATTCTCTCGGAAGAGGGCAAATCTGTATTCAGAACACTAGAGAATGCAACGAAAAACGAGAAACTTTTCCGAAGTGGCACCAGTATCTTTTCAGAAACAATAGAGAATGTGGCAATTCTTTCCGGAAGCAATGGGAAGAGGGCAAATCTGTATTCAGAACAATAGAGAATGCAACGAGAAACAGCACCAGTATCTTTTCCGAAGTGGCAATTCTCTCGGAAAAGGGCAAATCTGTATTCAGAACACTAGAGAATGCAACGAGAAACAGCACCAGTATCTTTTCCGAAGTGGCAATTCTCTCGGAAAGGGCAAAATCTGTATTCAGAACAATAGAGAATGCAACGAGAAACAGCACCAGTATCTTTTCCGAAGTGGCAATTCTCTCGGAAGAGGGCAAATCTGTATTCAGAACACTAGAGAATGCAACGAGAAACAGCACCAGTATCTTTTCCGAAGTGGCAATTCTCTCGGAAAAGGGCAAATCTGTATTCAGAACACTAGAGAATGCAACGAGAAACAGCACCAGTATCTTTTCCGAAGTGGCAATTCTCTCGGAAAAGGGCAAATCTGTATTCAGAACAATAGAGAATGCAACGAGAAACAGCACCAGTATCTTTTCCGAAGTGGCAATTCTCTCGGAAGAGGGCAAATCTGTATTCAGAACACTAGAGAATGCAACGAGAAACAGCACCAGTATCTTTTCCGAAGTGGCAATTCTCTCGGAAGAGGGCAAATCTGTATTCAGAACACTAGAGAATGCAACGAGAAACAGCAAATCCAGAACACTATCTTTTTCCGAAGTGGCAATTCTCTCGGAAGAGGGCAAATCTGTATTCAGAACAATAGAGAATGCAACGAGAAACAGCACCAGTATCTTTTCCGAAGTGGCAATTCTCTCGGAAAAGGGCAAATCTGTATTCAGAACAATAGAGAATGCAACGAGAAACAGCACCAGTATCTTTTCCGAAGTGGCAATTCTCTCGGAAGAGGGCAAATCTGTATTCAGAACAATAGAGAATGCAACGAGAAACAGCACCAGTATCTTTTCCGAAGTGGCAATTCTCTCGGAAAAGGGCAAATCTGTATTCAGAACAATAGAGAATGCAGCGAGAAACAGCACCAGTATCTTTTCCGAAGTGGCAATTCTCTCGAAAAGGGCAAATCTGTATTCAGAACAATAGAGAATGCAACGAGAAACAGCACCAGTATCTTTTCAGAACAATAGAGAATGCAACGAGAAACAGCACCAGTATCTTTTCCGAAGTGGCAATTCTCTCGGAAAAGGGCAAATCTGTATTCAGAACAATAGAATGCAACGGGAAACAGCACCAGTATCTTTTCCGAAGTGGCAATTCTCTCGGAAAAGGGCAAATCTGTATTCAGAACAATAGAGAATGCAGCGGGAAACAGCACCAGTATCTTTTCCGAAGTGGCAATTCTCTCGGAAAAGGGCAAATCTGTATTCAGAACAATAGAGAATGCAGCGGGAAACAGCACCAGTATCTTTTCCGAAGTGGCAATTCTCTCGGAAAAGGGCAAATCTGTATTCAGAACAATAGAGAATGCACTAAACAGCACCAGTATCTTTTCCGAAGTGGCAATTCTCTCGGAAAACAAATCTTTTTCCGAAGTGGCAATTTCCGAAAAGAGAAATGCAGAACAATAGAGAATGCAGCGAAACATCACCGAAGTTTCCATGGCAAAAAGGCAAATCTGTATTCAGAACAATAGAGAATGAAACGGGAAACAGCACCAGTATCTTTCCGAAGTGGCAATTCTCAAAAGGGCAAATCTTTTCAGAACAATAGAGAATGCAGCGGGAAACAGCACCAGTATCTTTCGAAGTGGCAAAAAAAGGGCAAATCTGTATTCAGAACACTAGAGAATGCAACGAGAAACAGCACCAGTATCTTTTTCGAGGTGGCAGTTTACATATAATTACGAAAAAAAAAAGAGCTATGATCGTATAAGCCCTGAAAGTAGATGTCAATGAAAATGTGTAAGGCCATAAAAAGCTTTTTTTAAAAAAAAAAGACACGAAATGGAATAGATAACGATTTATCAATGGATAGCCTCTCGCTCAATAGGTGAACGTTCTATTCCCCCCCCCCGCTACTTTATAAATATTTCTAAATAGGGATTTAACTGCATAAAATTGAGTGGGTCTGTGGCAGTTTTCAAACGGCTGATCGGTCGAGACGTTTGTCGGTCGGACATTGGAGGTGGGCGAGAAAAGGACCTTGCGAATATTCTATTTGCTACTGATAACGAGTCTCCAATTTCAAGTGAAGATGAACTGATGTACACCTGTTAGTTAATTAAAGCATGATAAGGTTGCACATGGTCATTAAATGTTCTTTTTACCGACTGAAATAGTTCAAGCTTTAAGAGACACAACACATCTGCCTTCAGAATTTAGCATGTCGATGAAAACGCACTAATAAATGCAAACTAACACAAACGCATACACAAGCATTGACACTCACAAATTACAATACACACTGTCGTATACAGAATAATTATGCATACTCTTTTTGTATGCGGTGAACCTTTAGAGCGCTGAGATCATGGCTCTCCACAACTTCCTATCCTTTGTAGCTCTAAGTAATATTTGCAACATTAATCTCCTTCTCAGTAACTGTTCTACCATCCATTTGCTCAATCGAGTTATATATATTATATATTATTTTCAGGTTTTTAGCGTGTTTTACGGCATATCAATCACAATGGGGTATTTAACACAGATAGGATTTTTATTGCTGATAATATTGTTTCCAAAAATATATTGCTGGTAATAATTTTTTCTTCAAAAATTCATTGCTGGTAATGATTTTTTTTTTTTTTAACAAAACTGTATTGCTGGTATTAAAACCTATTTTTACACTTTCTTAGTGTTTTGACCCCAGTTTGGCAGTTACCTATTTGCCCATAGCTGGGACCATATGTGAACCTGGGAACAGGTGCTACCAATTCGGTCAGTGTAGACCTGGGAACACTAGCAATTAAGAGGTGGTTCCACGCTCCCCAAAACCTCCTGATCAGAGGCCTTGATGCTGGACGTAGTTTATCGTCATACCCAGGACGAAAATACGTCATTTGCTCTTTCTCTCTTTGCTTCAATCGGTTGTGTGAGTATCAAATTTCTCAAGCCTTCTTTTTTTATTATGTGCTACAGGTATTTCAGTTGTTTTTTGTTTTTGTTTTTTTTTGTTGTTTTTTTTTTTGTATCCATTTTCTTAATCATTTCACCCCAAGCAAGGCAACAAAGTAACTAAGACGCAAGGGTTTAGAGAATATGAAAAAAAAAACACTATTAAGGAGAAAGAACAATTATTTTGGTATCGCTAAAATACATGTGTTTTTTTTTCGTAAATAAAAGGAAAAAATGGTCCCATATGTTTAAA
Source organism: Acanthosepion pharaonis (assembly GCA_903632075.3). NCBI lineage: Eukaryota > Metazoa > Mollusca > Cephalopoda > Sepiida > Sepiidae > Acanthosepion > Acanthosepion pharaonis. The sequence goes on along the minus strand of CAHIKZ030001025.1, from coordinate 391,140 downwards.
AAAAATACCGAAAACCAGAGAATTATTCGATTTAAGCAATTTTCAGCACTTCATAAAATTTATAAAATAAATGAATGCTATATTGAATAGATTATTTTATTAGTATGACTGAAATAACCGCCCGATACAAGTTTTCACTGAACGGCCAGTTCGTTTATCAACTAAGTTGTTAGAATGAAATCTAGACGTTAAATGAGGAATAGCAGAAAGAGGAAAATTTCGTTAAAAACCAAGAATTAAACACAGTTATATATTATCTCCTGTCCTCAAAATTTTAAATGATTTAAAAATTTATTATTATAATTAAAAGTTTTTAAAAAATGAAAACAATTGTTGTAAAATTTCATTATTCATCGATTTTTTTTCTTAAAACAATCAAATAATTAAATAATTTATTTTACAACCCAAAGCAGATCTTCGATAACTGGAGGGTCCTGCTTTAAAAAAAAAAAAAAAAAAAAAAAAAACTGATGATTTTAAATTCTCCTAAGACTTGTCCTTATAATTAATAAAAACATGTATCCGTGTAGGCTAACAACTATCTCGGTATTGTAACTGTCGATATAAATATCTTTACTTGAAACCATTCACATTAGAATGCTGTACTACAGCAATAAATGTAATAAAATTACTTCTTGATTTCAAATTAGGATGCAATCTTTAATAGACGATTACTCAACAATTTGCAAAAGTTTTGCTGAGCGTGCTGCACAAGTAAGAAGTAACGTAAACAAACCTTTCGTTCTTGATTTGTAGGGTTAGGGTTCTCACCAGTCATCAGCATCCGATTCAAAGAGCACATAATAAACATCGCCATTAACACTTTCGTCATACGGGTCCCAGTCGGTCGTCTTATACTAAGGATATTAGTGAAATCACGAACATTTACCTACATTTTAGGTCTTGCCTTTTACCTATAGGTTACCTTATACTAGTAAATATACGGTATATATATATATATATATATATATATATATATATATATATATATATATATATCGTCAAACCTAGAGAGCCAGACAAACCTACCAGGTTTCACCTAAGAACCGTCAGATCCGCTTAGGTGAAACCTTGATAGATTTGCTCTACTTTTGTATTGAGCATTCTTTTAGTCAGTTGATTACTTGTATCGGGGTTTTTTTCTTTGGGCTTTGGACCTGTATGCTGGACGATTATTTTCGACAGTCGTTAATGTTCCGAGCTCTTTCTTTTTTTTAAAACCTTTTTTCCTTCGAAATTGATTTGATCATTAGCAAATCAAGAAACCGAAGGTTTTCTGAGACGAGTGTAGTTACCTATGTATATATATATATATATATATATATATATATATATATATATATATATATATATATATATAATCTTTAGAAAAAGGAATCATATTTTATTAATAAAACCGGATACAAAAAGTATCATAGCGATTAAAAGTTTTACATACCTTTGGACCGACACATCTTCAGAATAAATAAAATCGTCAGCAAAATAAAACGAAATTTAAAAGAAAAAAAATATATAGAGAGAGAGAGAGAAAGGGGGAGGGAGGCGGGTAGAGAGAGAGAGGATTAATACAAGTAAAAGGTTTGGCACTTAGCTGATAGATGTTACCTTCAGCATCAAGACTTCAGAGTTTCGAAGACGGACCCTCCGGGAATCACTCCGCTCACTCGAGGGGTATCAGCAATTGATTATATATATATATATATATATATATATATATATAATACGAAACATATTTTGGGTCTTGTACCACACCTAAGTTTTGTTTAGTAAATCACTATAATACAAAACTCAGAGACATGCAAATATATTTTCTTCTCAAAAACTGTTTCTTTGTGGAACAGTTGTTAAAGTTAGATTCAGCCATGCTGAATATAAAAATGATTCTCTAAGAAGACTAAAAGGCACCAGTTTTGGAGGCGTTAAAAATTATAAGTCGTTTCTTGCCCCAAATAAACAAATACATAAATATACAGATAAGGCAATAAATGGATACTGGTGTCTGCTTGAAGAATTTTATTTACAGTCAATGTGTATTTGGAGTTTAGTCGTTTTCACTCCCATTTTTATTATTATTCATTTATTTATTTATTTATTTTCGGGGCGGGCCTTTCCGCTGACCTGAATCTCACAAGAATTCTTTTGGCGCGCCTTGGCGAAAGCAGACAGTCACTGACGTCAGGGGTCGACCGTAACTGCAAAGTCGAGATGCGATAAGTCACCAATGCGCACAAAATATAGATTGTGCCCTTTTGTAGCGAAAAAGGCTCTCGTCTGAAACATAATTGGGAATACCTCGTTATGCCAGCAAGGAGACCGGACGTTTGTCCAAGAAAAAATAATTAAAAAAAAACATCGGGCAAACATGAATCATCGTACCCGCAATAAGATGGAGTGTCAAAAGGACAATTTTTCCATTGACACCGTTATTATTTTAACTACCTTGACTCCCTTGGCAATGTTTATTGTTTTAAAAAGCGAAGATTAGGATTGTAATAAAACCTAAACATATGAAAGTGAACTTATGCATTTTCTTTGTTCTTGAGAATTTACAATAAAAATAATAAAGACTATTTATTTATTAGATTGTTTATATACATTGTTTATTATATTATTTATTGGAATGGTTGGTAAAACATCGGCATTACCTCAGACTTTATAAAATAGCAAATAATAAGCATTTCCTTATAGTTCGTTCACATATTTTAATAATTTAGTAAATGTTTGTAAATTTATAAGCCGTTGTTTTTATATTTATTTCTTTATAAATTATTAAGATAAGTATTGCATTGCATTGGTTTAAAATTGTTTTTAGAATATTGTAAATATGAATTATTCTTGTGAACAGCGCTTAATATTTTTGTTGTGAAAAACTGTAAATTGCGAAGAACAAAAACCTGTATAAATTCACTTTCATCATTGTCTTTTTTTTAGTCACGTGGGTTGTTTATTTTTACATTTTTTTAAGTATTCGTAACTCCTAGTTGGAAACGCGTCTTTCGCTCCTTCCCACTCGTCTCCTGACTCAATAAAGATATGTAGAACGCGATGTGGTTCAGTTGTAGTTGGCGGTAAATCTTGCTTTTTTCTTCTTCAGAATATCCTGTCACTCTACCTGACTAACAAATGATATGTATATCCTATATACATACATATATATATATATATATATATATATATATATATATATATATATATATATATATATATATATATATATATTATGTTATGAAGAACTTGGTAAACCGAATTGGTAAATCCAAGGAGAATGAAATCCTGAGAGCTCAATTTTTTTTTTTAACCATATAAATAGGTCAAGGTTAGGTCACTCCTCCTACCCCAATATAAAGCTTATTTAAGAGAGATATAAATTTAACCCTCCCTATACTCTGTATTGTCTCTTTAACTGTCACTTTCACCCTCCCTGTTTAATTACAAAAATTACACTACCCATCAATTTCTAACCCCATTCTTCCGCTCATTTCATTGTTGGAAGTGTTACCTGATGATCCGGAAGCCTTTTAAAAAGGATTTTGGTGAAATAAATTATTGTAATGGTATCTTAAAGTGGTCTGTTTTTTCATTTAATTATATATATATATATATATATATATATATATATATATATATATATATATATATATATATATATATATATATATATATATATATATATATGTATAAAGGCAGCATATTTTTCATTCACCCACGTCCGGTTAAATAATTTCCCCTTTTACTGTACCTGTTTTTCCTTCTTCAGCCATCCATTCACACAGACTCAAACAGTTTACCCTTTCTTCTTTTCTTTTATAAAACATGACCTTTCAGGAAATAGGCAACCATGGCTCTCCACAACTTCCAGTCTTTTGTTGTTGTAAGTAACTTTTAGTCCATTAATACTCAACTTTTTCCTTGTACTACAATCCATTCATACAAACTCAAGTAGTTTACCCTTGCTTTTCTTCATTTGTATGCCATGTACTTTTTAGGAAGTGGGTGATCATGGTTCTCCACAACTTCTTGTCTTTTGTTTATCTAAAAACTTTTGGTCCGTTAATGCTCAACTTTTTCTTTCTAAAGATTTTATGTCTTATATATATATATATATATATATATATATATATATATATATATATATATATATATATGTTAAGGCACACCATTTTCATGCAAGCACGTCTGGTTAATAATTTAAACATATTATGTCTATTTTAATTTTAATCCTTTCAAGTCTATGAATAATTTTTCGGCGGCTGTAGGAAACTGTTCAAGAAAAAATTCCTAAATTTTCTTTAAAAAATGTTTATTTTCCCAAGTACTTTCCATCGCATCTGAGACCATCTTCAGGGGTTGCGTATCTATGAATGTGTTAACACCATAAATTTTAAATATTTTTTTGATGCCATGCAAGGGAGGTAACCTGTATATTTGTTTTAAAAGTTTTTTCAATTGTACTATTTTAATTTAGTATTTTTTTATATATATAACACTTTCCTGCTACAAACAATTTGTTTCTTTACTCGCAGTTGACTTTATTTTCGGCCGCAATTCTCTTTTATAATAGGCTTCCTGAATTTTACGGTTTTGCTTATATATATATATATATATATATATATATATATATATGATATCTGTTGAAAATTGAATTCCAACGTAGACATGAATCCAAAGAGTACTCAATGTAAGAAACAGATCAATATAAAAAAAAAATTAAACCTTATATTGAAATTTTTATTTTTATATCTTCCTCTTTCACTTTCTCACAGACGCGCCGTCGCCTCCCTCTGTCTGTTCTACAAATACTTCCATGGAAATTGCTCCGAGGAGCTCCATTCGCTGGTTCCCAGACTTCATGAGATTCAAGCGCCCTACGAGGCTGGCATCCCGCTCTCACCCCTTCACTGTCGAAACTCCTAAATGTAGCCGTCTCTTCTACTCTAATAGCTTCATGTCTCGCACCTTTCGCCTGTGGAACTCCCCTCCCTATTCCAGTTTCCCTGAGAGCCATAATCTCCAGCTATTCAAATGTAATGTCAATCGACATCTTCAATTGCCTTAATCTATCCACTACCCTCATCCTTTCTTCTATCACTCCTATCTGATCTTATTATTTCCTGTAACCCCTTGCATCCTAGTGGCTTCCCGCCTTGCTTGGGGTGAAACGCTTAAAAAAAAAAATATATAAAATTTGTTTCTTTCTTTTTTTTCTTTCTCGGCCTCCTCCTTATGTCTGAACAAATTGACTCCATTTATTAAAAAAACTTCGATCTGAAGAGATGAATATTTGTATATTCATGAAATAAATTATGACCAAGATGTATTTTTAAGGATCGCTTGTACTTATATATATATATATATATATATATATATATATATATATGTGTGTGTGTGTGTGTGTGTGTGTGTGTGTGTGTGTGTGTGTGTGTGTGTGTAATATAGATAGATAGATAGATAGATAGATAGGATACTTAAGATATATACATTTTTATATATCAGGAACTGTTTTGGAACAAAATGTATGACAAAGTAGAAAGTTTTGTGAGGTGTCTCTTAACGAACTTCATCGGACTATGTTTGTTTTACATTGATGCGACTACACATGCGCACAAAACAGAAACGCTGAGAATTTAAAATTAAAAAAAATTGTGTTTTGGCTATCTATCTATCTATGTATCTATATATATATATATATATATATATATATATATATATATATATATATATTATTATTATTATGTGTGTGTGTGTTTTTACCCTTTCAGTCCTGTAATCATGAATTTAGCTAATGTAATTTTTTTTATAGTGTAGCAATTTTTTTTTAAATAAAATATTTCTCTGTTATTGTATTGGAATTTTACTATATATCATATTTAGAAGGTCAATGAGTACAAGCGAACATTCACGCCGTAAAAACGTGCGGCGGTTTTCTTTAATTCGTTTTTTTAAAGAAATCTCATGAATTAATTAAAATCGAGCAAGAAATGTATTTATCTGCCGACCATCAATGGAAAAATGTGTCATGAAGTCAGTGATTAGTTGAGAAAATTCGTACACGTACACTATACAGATTGCATTTTGAAGGTCATAATTATGTCATGAATTTTTGCAGCAGACATCAGGATATAATCTTGATCTAATTCCCATCTTTAAAAAATAGAAGAAGCTCTCAGGAGCATGACCGAAAGCTAGAGATAAAACTGAAAAAGAAAGAAAGAAAGAAAGAAAGAAAGAAAGAAAGAAAGAAAGAAAGAAAGAAAAGGGAAATAAAAGTAAGAAAACAAATAAAGAGACGAGGAAGGGAAATAAAAGAAAGAAAGAAAGAAAGAAAGAAAGAAAGAAAGAAAGAAAGAAAGAAAGAAAAGAAAAAAAAAAAAAAAAGAAAGAAAAATAAAGGAAAGAAAGTGATATAAAATAAAAAAAAAATAATGAAAGGGAAATAAAAGGAAAACAAAATGAAAGAAAGAAAGAAAGAAAGAAAGAAAGAAAAAAGAAAGAAAGAGAAATAAAAAGCATAGAAAGAAAGAAAGAAAGAAAGAAAGAAAGAAAGAAAGAAAGAAAGTGAAATAAAGGAAAGAAAGTGATATAAAATAAAAAAAATAATGAAAGGGAAATAAAAGGAAAACAAAATCAAAGAAAGAAAGAAAGAAAGAAAGACTGAAAGAAAGAAAGAAAAAAGAAAGAAAGAGAAATAAAAAGCATAGAAAGAAAGAAAGAAAGAAAGAAAGAATATAGTGGTATAAAATAAAGAAAGAAAAAGAATGAAAGGGAAATAAAAGTAAAAGAAAAACAAAAAAGAAAATGAAAGAAAGAAAGAATGGAAGGGGTATAAAAAAACAACGAAAATAAAAGAAAGGAAGAAAGACAGAAAGAAAGAAAGGAAATAAAGAAATAAAGTGATATAAAATAAATAAAGAAACAGAATGAAAGGGAAATAAAAGTAAAACAAAAACAAAGAAAGGGAAAGAAAGAAAGAAAGACTGGGCAATAAATAAAGAAACAGGGACATAGAAATGGAAATAAAAGAAAAAAGAAAGAGTGAAAGATCTAACCTTTTATCGTTCGACACAAAGAAGAATGTTGAACTGCTATATAATAAATGTCCCCCAATATGTCAGTGAACATCAGACAATTTTCTCGCAGATGAAGATGACACTTGACACAACGAAGATGTAGTTGTACAGACGGATGCTAAGAATACCATAGACCGAACATATGAGCAATGATGAAGTTTCAAAGAAAATAAAAACAATAATAACACTTATATTTAGAATCAGAAAGAGCTGAAATGTCTGTGACACATAATGAGTAAAGTGGGTAGGAGAAATTGGCCTTCACTAGCAGAAGGCATAAGCCAGTCACCTACGTAATGAGCTTGTGTAAATAGATTACAGGAGCTGGAAAAGGTAGTAAGTGGCTAAACACTGCTTAGACCTGCTAAAGGTAGGAACTTGTGGAGAGGCATGATCACCTATGTACAGAAGTGAAACGGTGCATAAAAAAAAAGAACAGCTGATTATGAGAGAAAAATAAAAACAGGGAAGTTGAGAGACAAAGGAAAAATCAATGGACATTGTTGATGGCAGACAGGGAAAGGAAACTATACACCCTCTCCCAAAAGGCAGTAAATGAAAGCGAGAAGAAAGGACTAAGCTAGAAGATAAAAAGCATGTTTGCCAGCAAAATTGATTGAATCGTTTTCTACGGTTTATCAACCATTTGCTGGTTATTTAAAGCCAGATATTTTTTCTTTAGATTGTTAGAATCTTTTTTTTAGATAATAATGGTTTAGTGACACAAGTCTTATTAACCCATAGCTAGAAGGGAGAAGTGCTGGATTCATACCTTTCTGTTGTAACCAAGTAAATGGTTAAAGAAATAACAAAACAAGTGTTGCAGATATATCATATATTAAACAGTAAGTACAACAGAAGAGTATTACACGACTAGTGAGAGTGTGTCGGTTGACTCTGTGTTCAATCTATTCGACTGTTATATTTACCAGCCACCCCACGAGATAGGATGTGGTACAAGGCCAAGTTTAATGTAGGCTCGACCAATAATTCCCCTATAGAACCCGTATAAAACGAGGCCGAGTAGCTGTTTTCCAAGACGAGACTCCGCCCTTCGACATAGCCTCGTCTGGGGATCCGCCGTGCCTGGAGGCAGAGAGTTTTACCAGCACAGCTGGAACACATCTATTCGACTGTTAATATTTAACAGCCCCCCTCACGAGGGATGTATGTGGCACAAGGCCGAGTTTAGCGTAGGTTCTCCGAGCCCGTAGCCTTGGCCAAAAATATTCCCTTAGGACCCGCATAAGCAGGTTCAGGGCCTGTCTACCTCCCCGGACGAAACTTTACCCTTCGTCAAAGCCTCGTCCGGATTACTCTCTGCTCGAGGCAGAGAGTTCGACAAATGAACAATCTGGTCGACTGTTAATATTTAACAGCACCCCCACAAGGGATGTATGTGGAACACGGCCGAGTTTATTGTGGGTCCTCCGGGCCCGAAGGCTCGGCAAAAAATATTCCCTTATAACCCGTATAACCTGTATAAACGGGTTCAGGGTCTTTCTACCACCCCGGACGAAACTTTGACCTGCGGCAAAACCTCGTCTGGGTTCCTCTCTGCTCGTGGCAGAGAGTTCGGCAGATGAACCATCTATTCGACTGTTAATATTTAACAGCCCCGCCACGAGGGTGTATGTGGCACAAGGCCGGTTTATTTTGGGTACTCCGAACCTGTAGGCACAGCCCAAAATATTCCCTTTGAACTCGCCTAAACGGGTGCAGGACCTGTCTACCTCCCCGGACGAAACTTTGCCCTGCGGAAAAGCGTCGTCCGGGTTCGTCTCTGCTCGAAGCAGAGAGTTTGACAGATGAACAATCTATGCGACTGTTCCCCCAAGGCTTTCTCTCCTACTAATCTTATAGTAGGCGGAAGAGAAGAATATAGACTCTTTAGAGGCAGGACACCACAACACTTTCCCAAGAATATTTGCGCGCATTTGAATATAACGAAACCACCGTAATTGGAACTTGGCTTTCCGATTAACAATTCCGAGCCGTTATCCATTACACCAGCCACATATCCATAGCATACAGCAACTGGTATTCGCAAAATGTCGGCAAAAGGAACAACTACATGTGTGAGCTACGAATTCGTGACATCACAATCCATCAAGTACACAAATTTAAATATCTGGGAAATGTTTTAGCGGAAAATGAGATACAAAAACCGAAAATGCATTGGAATAGCAAAAAAATGCCTTCCAAAAGTTAAGCATAGTATTAAGAAACAGGAAAATTTCGATACAAAAAAAAGAAATAGTACTTAACTTAATAGTAATATCGGTCCTCCTGTGTAGTAGCGAATGATGTACAGCGTCTTTACAGATGAAGAAGAGATTTAAAGCATGAGAAACATGCTGAGAATACCATAGTCCAGTGGTTCTCGAACGGGGCATCGCACCTCAGTATAAATTGTTATAAATAATTATTGGCCGATTTTATCATTATGATATATTTGTATTATATGAAGTATTAAGAATTTAGTAGCTATGGTCCTCAAATTGGAGGAGAGAGTTATCAATGATAATTTTCTGACTCTGAATCCGCGTTTATGTCCCCTTAACCTTCTCTCTGGACCTTTGTTTGCTGTAAGGCTGCTTGCGTCTTCCTTTGGTGAGGTGCGAGCAAATTTTAATTCCAAAAAAGTGACCCAGAAAAAAAAAAAATTGGGAAACACTGCCATTGACTAAACATGTGAGAAACGGCGAAGTCTTCGAGAAAATGGAAACAAAAACGACACATATTTTACAATCGGAAAGGGACAATCGAAACATCTCGGAAACATAATGTGGAAAATGGGCTTGGAAATTTTAACACTCACGGGACATATCAAAAGGAAATTCCGGCAGTGGAAAACAAAATAACCTACTTGACGAGTCTGTGTAAAGGATTGGCAGAACAGTGTTTAGGAGAGATAGCAAAAAGAAAAGACTGCTAAAAGATACTAAGGACAGGAAACTGTGGAAAGCCACGATCGACAACGTTCTGAAGATCTGTAATAATTTATAAAAAAATAAACAAATGAAAAACTATAAACAGCGTTTTCAAAGAGCTAAATTTCTAACAATGATATTATCTTCTACTTAAAAAAAAAATAGTACGCCGCTTGCGTCTTGATTTTTATGTTAAACAAACCGTCAAAACAAATTACTCTAACAGCCATTATTAATCTTTTCAAATAAAGAGGAATAGGTTAATAATGTATAGGATGAAGAAACGTGGGACTTTAATGGATGGGAAATGACTGCATATTGGATTCCTTGTGCAGAAAACATTCATCTAGTGTTCCCAAAAGTAGTGAATAGATAACAGAGCCGGTGTAAGGGGGGTGCATTAAATTTAGAGAGGGACAAATGTGTGAGCAGGGCTTCAGTTCGCATATCTTTCAGATACATGACTTTTGCAGTGTTGTAATTCAAGGTCAGAACTTCATGCACTTGCGCAGAGAGCAGAAATTCTTTAGTGAATGCGGCCATTATTTCTCAGCTGACCGAAACTGTGAGTTCCATTTTCAATGTACTCTTTCTTTTTTCTTTTTTTTTTTCTCTCTCATTTTTCTTCTTTTTAACAGAAAAAAAAGAAAAAGGAGTAAAAAAAAAAAAAAAAAACACCCCCGAATAGTACGTCAGCAATTTAGCAAGATGAAACCAAAGTATCCTATTCTAATTGAGCTTGTTCCCGCTTTCGTTACTCTGCACAACCGTTACGCCCTGCCGGCACATCATAAATAATGGACTATTCCGTTTTGATCGCGTGGAAAGAGAGAAAAAGACTATTTGATTTCAGTGAGAAAGAAAGAAAGAAAGAAAGAAAGAAAGAAAGAAAGAAAGAAAGAAGTGACCACATAGTACGCATGTTGAAAGAAAGAAAGAAAGAAAGAAAGAAAGAAAGAAAGAAAGAAAGGAAGAAAGAAAGAAAGAAAGAAAGAAAGAAAGAAGTGACCACATAGTACGCATGTTGAAAGAAAGAAAGAAAGAAAGAAAGAAAGAAAGAAAGAAAGAAAGAAAGAAAGTGGCTAGCGAATCAGATTATGCTGATAAGAACATATGCGGCACTTTGATCTTAGCCAAAAGGCCGAGAAGCGGGTATTTTTCAGTGCGCCTACGTCGCTACCTAATGTGACACAAGGTCAGTTTAAAGTGGGTTTAACAGCAATACCGTGAAAAGAATTACCCAATCCACCTCGACATTTCTACTTTTGGAAATGCCTCGGGCACCGGAGGAAAAATCCAGCTCCTTCTCGGAGAGATATTGCCTGGTGTTTGTGCTTAATATTATTTGAACCTCCCCGAGACAAATGGCCGAGAAGCGATGCCATTATCTTGCCGCTCTACGCTGTGATCATGTGACACAAGGTCAAAAGCGCGCGCACCCGGACCAAGTACCGCAATATACCAGCCATCGACCATTGGTCGCGCTGTCATCGGTATTACTACCGATCCCTCATCTTTAGTGCAATGAGGGAGATAACACCGGGTATTTGGCTAATATCAGTTACTACTAGATCTTATGTTATAGGCTGTATCCCGTCAGGGTATGGACGATCATGGCTCTCCACAACTTCATTTTTTAATTGCCCCATGCAAATTTTCCCTTTTACCATTCCTGTTTGTCCTTGTTCAGCCATCCATTCACACAGACTCAAATAGTTTATCCTTTCTTCTTTTCTTTTATAAAACATGTCCTCCTCTCAGGAAATGGATGATCATGGCTCTCCACAATTTCCTGTCTTTTGTTGTAAGTAACTTTTGGTCCATTAATACTCAAATTTTTCCTCGTACTACCATCCATTCATGCAAACTGAAGTAGTTTACCCTTGCTTTTCTTCATTTGTATGCCATGTACTTTCAGGAAGTGGGTGATCATGGTTCTCCACAACTTCTTGTCTTTTGCTGATCTAAGTAACTTTTGGCCCGTTAATACTCAACTTTTTACTGCAAACTTGTTTTCTAAATATTTTATATCTGATATATATATATATATATATATATATATATATATATATATGTTATGTTAATGTGATTATATTTGTGTACTTTAATATTGTATATAAAATCTCTTCATCTGTAACTCATTTTTGAAATTCATTTCTTTGTGTTATTCTGGTTCCTCCTTCCATCTTGTTAAAGTGTTAGTACATCGCAGATATCCTAATGTCTATAGTGGGCCTTGAAGAGTTGTGGAAACCGAAATATTTCATTAAATATAAATATAGATAAATACCAAATGTAAACTAGACGTGTGTTAAAGCAGAAAACCAAAGAAAAACTTATGTTTACTATTTAAATGATTATTCATCAATGATAGAAAAAACAAAGCAATTATTTAATACCAATTATTTAGTATCATTTATTTAATAACAAGCTCGAAAAATGCATTTTTGAAAAAGTAAGTTCAAGCGAAAATATCGTATTTTCTATTTCGAATTTTTTGTTCAAAGTTCTTCTGAATTAAAAATATTTATTAAGTTTAGCCTTGTAAAGTTTCAGACTTGTTACAAATACCGATTGAGTTTCCATAAATCATTCGTACAACATGTGGAAAATAATAATTGCCACGTGTGTTGCGCTTTCGTCTGACACATAACCAAATGAGAGAGAAATGAGAGCCTATTTTGGAGAGGGCTTGTATATCAGTATTCAAAATTTTAGTTTATATTTGGGCCCAGACATTGATAACTGGTCCCAATCATAAATATCAAGCAAGCCGATCTAGATTTGTAAATAAACACCAATCGATGCGTTTCAAGATAAAGAGATATTATGAAGAATCACGGTCAATTAGTTTGATAAATACGAAATTAATATCAAAAAATTATCTCAATTTTCTATTGCACCGATATTTTAGCGTTTTAAGTATCGAATTGAAATGCAAACTAAAATGATAATGATAACTAGTTCGATTTAGAACTTTCCGATACTCTTTTGATCAGTTTTTCAACTTCACTGCTATCAAATTTTAATAAGACCTTTTTACTGTACACTGACGTTTTACTATGAATGTCAGGCTTCCACGCCCAGTCCCATGGATAGAAGACAGGCGAACGCAAATTAGTACGGAGAATTTGCCCGTCTTGCATTTTTAAAGACGCTTCGAGTTCAGCCTCCTGCCTTGCTCCGACTTGCTGCTCTACACATGAAACTTGATGCCAGGCTTGATTCAGTTCCATCTGGGCCGAAACCTCCTCGTCGTAGTTATAATTCTTCCAGTATTCGAAAACACCTTTTTTGCTGCAGTCACCGACCAGCGGGAAATCTTCAGTCGAAAATACAGAGCAATATTGGTCTTCGTCCAATGTTAGCGTTTTCCGTCGTTCTGTTCCTGAATCCGTAACAGGGGATTTTCGTTCAGGAGGGGTGCTGATAAGCTTTGACTGTGTGGGGCGAGTGAGTTTCGTCCGGTCTTGCTTTTGAGAGACGGACTCGATATCAAACAAAACATCTTGAGCGACAGGAACTGGATGCGGAACAATGCCGTAAATGCATCGCCTCCTGCATTGGATGTACGGATGTATCCCGTCGATTCGAAGTGGCGGATGGCTTGCAAGGTACTTCCGAATCCCTGCATTATTAGCGATAACTGAAAAGTAAATAAAAATGTATGCCAACATTAGAGACGACCAAATATCTTTACTTCTCACAATCTCTCTCTCTCTCTCTATATATATATATATATATATACATATATATATATATATATATATATATATATATATATATATATATCCTCCCTGGAATTATCCATACGGATTACCAAACACATCTTTACCTATACATATATATATATATATATATATATATATATATATATATATATATATATATATATATCATGAATAAGAGAAAGAACAGATGGGAGAAGAATCCGCAGTTCTCAGCATGCACTTTTTAATATACATACATACATATATATATATATATCTATATATCTATATATATATATATATATATATATATATATATATATAGTGTTGCAGCAAAATCCGACACTTGGCAAAAAAAAAACGAAATAGGCTATAAAAACAAAAGTTGTATATGCAGAGAACCGACAGTTTATTTAAGAACAGTTAGAGTTACATACTACAGTGTAATCCGGATATAAGAGAGTTGTCGGGACCGGAAAAGAAGTCTCTTATATCCGGGTTTCTCTTATATCCGTGTTTGGTCTATTTTGTTTAGGTAAGTATGGCTCTAATTTGGGACCAGAGACAATCTCTCTTATATCCGGGTTTCTCTTATATCCGGGTTTGGTCTATTTTATATACATTAACACAGGCTCTAATTTGGGACCAGAGAAAATCTCTCTTATATCCGGGTTTCTCTTATATCCGGGTTACATTATTTTTCAATGTAACCGCCGCTGGCGACGACGACAATCAAGGCGGGCGCGAAATGAGTCATATATATATATATATATATATATATATATATATATATATATATATAATCCACTTGGATTATATACCAACGGATTTGTTGCCTTTTATTATATATATATATATATATATATATATATATATATATATATATAATGTTTGTGTGGGGGGATATTTAGGCAGCATATATTTTCATTCAAGCAAATTTCATTGAATAATATTGACATATTATGCCAATTTATTTTTATAATAATCCTTTCTAGTTCTCTAATTAGCTTCTTGATGTTAAATTGAAATTCGTCAAGTAAAGCTCCGTAGTTTTTGTTTGCTCAAGTACTTTCGATCTCCTCAGTTCAAAATGTTACTGAAAATTTTCATATTGAAAAAAACTATATTGAAAAAAAAACTATATTGAAAAAAAAACTATATTGAATTTTTATGTCAAAGGATACATCAATTATCGAGACGATAACTGATCATCCTCTGTGGGTGTATTGCGAAGACAAACTTTATGTAACTTTAATCGTTGTGATGGTGATTTTTGAAATTCCGCGCTTTGTCATAATTTTTTTTAAATTAACCGTTGTGGCTATGGTGTTTTTATTTTTTGTAAACAAGCGTCCACAATATAAGGGAGCTAACAAGAGATGGGAAAATGTGAATGGCATTAAATGTTGGACAAATACATTTTAAAACATTGCTATATTACTTATAATAAATTTTGTTCAGTGTTGGTTGATCACTTTTGATGTACAGGGCTTTGAGCATTTGAAGTTGTTAACAAAAACTACGGGGCCTTCCTTAATGAATTTCAACTTCATATATATATATATATATATATATATATATATATATATATATATATATATTACTTGTAGCGTTATCTTTTTTGTGGATACTCATATTTGAGTAAGCCCCACATCTATTTATTAAGCTATATATTTATCTTCGCCTACCAGCCTGAATATTCGTGAAATCTTATTAAAGAAAAAAAAATACGCTCACCGGCAAAATTCGAAAATGCGTAGAGGAAACTGCTGTTAGATCCGATGTGTCTCAACCGATTCGGCCACGAGGAAAATTTGCCGATCAAGCAAGGTCCTCGAAATTATCATATATGTTGTTTCGTGTCCAAACGTAATTTTCTAAAAATGTAATGGGTCTTTTATATTAATCCGACAGATTTTTGTCACATTAAACGTCATTTTTAGTCGATATTCATATTTGAGTGGACACTCCGTAGGTTAATAAAGTCGGTTAAGTCACGATGGATCTAACGAAGGTTTCCCTCTGCCGAGAGTGTCGCAGATTCGAATCCTTCCTGAACAATACATACATATATATATATATATATATATATATATATATATATATATATACTAGCAGCATGGCCCGGTGTTGCCCGTGCTTGATTCAAAAATCGTACAACTCATACAGCAATAGCTATCACTTGACTTAAAATATTTTGCCCTTCCTTGCCTTTAAAGGAGTGCCCTTTGCCGTGCTGATGTTGCTACATGCCTTACTTCTTGCCTATCTCACACTGCGAATTTTTTCGAAGCTCTATAGTATTCATTAAAACTATTACGAAAAAAGAACTAAACAAAATGAACACAAAACGATCAGCTTTAAAAAAGCACTCGTAACTGAAAAAAGCGAATGAAAAAAAATAAATACTTTTTCACACCCGACCCAATTCTGCGGAATCAGAATTAACGTTGAGTTTAAGCGAACGAATGAGTCAATTGGATTAAAGTGCCATGCAGATTTAAATTTTTCCCATTTGTGACGAATGCAGCTATCGATTTTTTTTGCAGTTAACATTCGTGTCAGTCAGCTGTTGGCTCACACGCTGGCCAATAGAATCTTCCTGCCTATTCGTGGCAGACAGCTATAGGCTATCACTCTGACCAGTAGAAAATGGCCGCAAACTACATGAAAACTGCCGTAGAAGCATGAAAAAATCGATTATTTCCACTATCGATGGGAGTTGGGAAATGCAAAGTCGGTCTTGGCCTTTTCACTAACTTGGAGCATGTGCATGTAAATTCTTGTGCAAATCCGTCGAAAATTGCGGCCGTGCATTTACACACACACACACACATCCTGCCTTATATATATATATATATATATATATATATATATATATATATATATATATAGCTAATATTAGTGGTAAATATACACATACATATGCAAAATATATAAATATATATACATAGGTGCATACACATACATATATATTTTTGAATAAAATTCCAAGTGGATAGAATCCAGGTAGAACTATATATATATATATATATATATATATATATATATATATATATATATATATATATAGTTTATGCAAATTTAGGTAATCCGTATGGGTAGACCTGAGGAGGATGATATCCAGAGAGAATGTAAAATTCAGAGCAGATATGTTTGAATAAAAAGACAGACCACGTTAAGATTCCATGTAATAAGCTATTTCACCATAACCCCTTTAACAGGGTTCTGGATCATCAGACTTACTTCCAAAAAAAAAGCTGAAATGAAAAATGAAAAGAAATTCACACGTTTTTTACGGACCTCATCAAGTATACGCAAAGTTAACGAAGTGAGGAAGTGAGGATACGGATTACCTAAATTTGCATAAACTAAATATTAGCTCCTTATAAAATAAGTTGAGCTCTCGGTTGGATTACCTCCCATCGGATTACCATAAGGATCCAAACTTCCAAACTAAAATGGATAAATTTACACCGGACTACTCACCCAAGAACATTTCTCACCCTACGATTGAATCCTTCACCATGTCTTTGACGGAAAAAATCATTGACGTCATAAAAAGAATGAGGTGGAAAATTCACTTCCATCTTAATCCCCATGACAAACCCACTAAACTAGATGAAGCCTTTTACTTTAAATCTCAAAATACTCCACCAAACAATAAATTATTAGAACCTTTTGAACAAGATTTAATTGAGTTAATTAAGAAAATATTCTTCCAGAAAAAAAGACAACCCATTCCAATCCAAACTCAAAAAAGACATCACAAATATAAAAATTCAAAAAACTATGGATCAGAGCTGACAAATCTAAAAATATTTACAAAATTAATCCCTCGGAATACAACCATCGAATTCAAAATAAAGTCTCTGGTTCTTATAAGAAAGACAACAATTCTAAACAATTATCTTCCATACACAAAGAAACTGCGAAATTAGCATTTAAATATAATATTGCTGATAGAATGGGTACAACTCATCTAAAAGACGCCTACTTACTTTTTAAAGACCATAAACCCAACTTTCAGAATAATCTACAGTCCAGACTAATAAATCCCTCCAAATCAGAGTTAGGAATAATTTCTAAAAACATCCTAAAAAGAATAAACACATCTATAATTAAAAAATACCCGTTAAACCTTTGGAAAGATTCATCAGACACCATTAACTGGTTCCAAAAAATAAAGAATAAAAATAATACTACTTTTATACAACTTGATATCATCGATTTCTACCCCTCAATCTCTAAAGAATTATTAGAAAATAGCTTAAGTTTTGCCAGAATCCACACTGACATTACTGACGAAGAAATAAAAATCATAATGGACTCTAGACAGTCCATACTAAAACTGAACAACACCACTTGGATTAAAAAAGATAGAGACAATTTTGATGTCCCAATGGGATCTTTTGATTCAGCTCAAATAGCAGACCTAATAGGTATATACATTTTAGATATCCTAAGTAGATTCCTTGACCCTCAAAATATAGGACTATACAGAGATGACGGGTTAGTTGCTGTACCTAATACTAATGGTCCGTTAACATCCCAACTGCAAAAGAAAATAATTAGGGCCTTCAAATTTCTAGGATTTAGAATCGAGATTTCTTCCAACTTAAAAATAGTAAACTTCCTAGACGTTACATTTAATCTGAACAATAATACTTATAAACTCTTCCAAAAGGAAAACCAATCACCCATATATATAAATATCCACTCCAATCACCCGAAATCAATAATTAAACAAATCCCAAATACAGTAAATGCTAGAATAAATAAACTTTCCTCCAGTAAAACCATTTTAACCAGAATAAATGGGAATACAATAAAGCCCTGTTAAAAAAGCAATTTTAAGCAAACACTAAATTACATAGATAAGTCAGTAAGTAAAATATCCACTAAACCCAAAAAATAGGAAAAGGAAAATTATATGGTTCAACCCACCTTTTTGTAACCTCTCCAATATTAATATAGGTAAATACTTCATAAAACTGATAGAAAAACACTTTAGCAAAAAATGCATCTCTGAAAAAAATATTCAACAAGATGAATCTAAAGATTAGCTATTCTTGCATGAACAATATGGAAAGAATTATTAGCTCACAAACAGTAAAATTTTTAAGAGACCTTCAGGATAATCTAAGACAAAATCAGGATACAAACACAAATGGAAAAATCAACATGCAACTGCAGGACAGGATCAGAGTGCCCAGTTGAAGGAATATGCATGGCAGAGAACACGATATATGAAGCAACAATTTTCCCCAAAGAAAAGGTTGAAGAGTAAAAAGATATACATTGGAATATCAGCGGAGAGATTGGAAACACCGACTATACAACTATCGCCAATCCTTCAAAAAAAAAATGTAAAAAAAAAACAAACAGCACTATCAAATCATTATTGGTTTTTGTTGGAGAGTGGCCTAACACCACAAATAAAGTGGAGAATAATATCAAGAGCCAGAACTCAAAAAAACTTCAGAGACAGATGCAACTTATGTTTGAAGGAAAAAATCTTCATAATCAAACATAAAGATCCAGACATACTACTAAATAGACACAATGAACTAGTTTTTAAATGCCGGCACAAAAACAGCCTAAACCTAAGCAAGTACACTAAGAAATAATCATATAGGAACAGCAATTTTGAATGTTTTATATTCCCTTTGTTTTAGAAATATTACTATGCACACGTGAACGCTAACACATGACTATATGTATACAACTATGATAATGTATTTTGCACACCGAGACACCTGTTGATATGTACATGTATATGTTTTATACGGAAAAAGAAGCATACCAGTTTTTTTTTTTTTTTTTGTTTATGAGTGTGGAGATGTACAATTAGATAGGTACTTATATGTTTTGCCATAAATATGAAAGATCAGGTAATATTATATGTGTAAAGATATAGATAATGTAATTAAATACTGAGACAGTCTTCGAACGCAGGCATAAGTGGATGCACGGGTGGACATGAGGATAGGGACAAATACGTGGGTAGATATATGTAAGTGCAAATTAACGCATATGTGGGTATGTGGATATTCTGCATATTGCGTATGCATATGCATATGTGTGTGTATGTATGTATGTATGTATGTATGTATGTATGCATATACGGGTGCGTGTATGCATGTGTATATGTGTATACGTATGGATGTGTAAATATATATATGTGCGTATGAATATATATGCATATGCAGATGTCCTTGTGTGTATATGTATATATAAGTATAAAGTATATATGGAGATAGGTATGGAGACATGTGGATGTGCGTTTTCTCTGCAGGTGTATATGTGTAAAGATGGAAATATACATATATCGTTTCGTGTGAATGTGTGTGTAGGTGTATATAGGAACTCATAGGCATATAAGAAGATATAGGTATGTGGTTTACAAATAGGGTTTAAGACATGTGTAGATAAGAAATTATAAAAGAAGGGCCTAATTTTTCTGCTAATGACATCTCTTCCAAATTTCTCCTCTAATATTCTCCAATTGGAAGTGAATTTTAAATAGCACGAAGGGAAAGTTTAGATTGGTATTTTAATTGAGATTGAAAGATACTACCCCAGTGTGGAGAATAAAATTATTTAAATGGGAATAACTGTTGATAATTGGGTACATAAAAACAACCACGAGTTTACTTAATGAACAAAAATCAAAAACAATCACGAGTTTACTTAATGAACAAAAATCAAACGAATAAATGTCAACCTAACAAGCTATAAGATAAAAGTTTTAGTGGAAAAAAAAAAAATTTCTAAATATAAACTGGATTGCTCTTTCAATGTTCTGTCTATGGATTTTTCCAATCGATTGTTTCATAGAAAATACCCAAAACTCCACCGAATTTCAAATTAATTCCTTCGTAGATTGTTTTAAAATTTAGATATTTATCAAACCTTAACCTCCCAAATATGCACGTTAAAGTAACGCGAACTGACAACGTCTAAGAATTTGAATGAAACCAGTCGTGTAATTTATTGAGGTTGTTGTAACGTCTTCCTTTAATGTAGTTCTTATCGTTCACCCCTTAGCCACCTTTATCTAGAGACGAGACGCGTTAAATTTGAGCAACATCCAGCCGACACACTGGGGTTAAAATAGGAAACTAAAATGATACATATGACACACTCATATCCTCTCTCCCACCTCACTTCCTCACTTCGTTAACTTTGCGTATACTTGATGAGGTCCGTAAAAAACGTGAATTTCTTTTTCATTTTTCATTTCAGCTTTTTACGGAAGTAAAGTCTGATGATCCAGAACCCTGTTAAAGGGGTTATGGTGAAATAGCTTATTACATGGAATCTTAACGTGGTCTGTCTTTTATTCAGACAAATATATATATATATATATATATATATATATATATATATATATATATATATATACACTTGTCATTCAGTTGCCTGAAATTGTTCTAACATATAAAAATATAAATAGGATCTAGTGAGTGGACGAGATGATTGCTGAAGGGTCCGTCTACGAAACTCTGGAGCCGGGATGATGAAGATAACACCAATCAACTGACAAACAAAAATCTAGAAATATATAAACATAAATAAATATACATACATACATATATATATATATATATATATATATATATATATATATATCGTTTTTTTACCTCTCTCTCTCTCTATATATATATATATATATATATATATATATATATATATATATGAATCAGACAATCAATCATTTTTTTAAAATATATTTGACTATATAATAACATACTCTTTTTTCTTTTTTTGAAATGATACATATCAGAAACTAATATAAAGATTTCTGCCAAAGATTTTCTGCAAGTCTTTAGTATAAGAGCACCAAACATTAAGATGGAGAAAAAACGCCCACACAATTGTGGTATTAAATTTACACGATCCATTTCTTTGAAAAAAAAATCTCTATATCCTTGAAAATAAAAACCGGTATTATTAAAGAATTCCTCTTCTGTGGGACGATTTTTTCTTGTAACATAGCCTGCTATATACAAGAGGAACATTTTAATACCTTTAGGGATTCTAGTTTTAAGGTGTGCTAAATTATAAAATGTTTAGCATCCCATGTTATCGAGCAAACGTCCAAATGTTGAGTAGTTGTGGATCAAAGATGTGTCCTTTGACATCAAAAATTAATTTAAAAAATAGTTTAGTTTATTCATTATGAAATTTTCCAATGCATCTTGAACTGATATAAAATATGTTCTTACAGAACTTTTTCTTAATTTTCCAAATTTATTTTCTAAATACTTTATAGTAAATTCACGAAGCATAACAAAATTAAAACCGCTGTTTAGCAAATATCTGCAAACGTCAATTAAGCCATTGCATGTATGTTCAATGGTTAAACTATTATCTATTTTTAATGATTTAATTCTTTTTATCATTTTTCCAGAATTAGAAAGAAATAACAAGATGTTCATCATCGAAATCTGAGATGACCTTTTTCAGTGGATCATTTTTCTTAGTGTTAGTATATATTTCTTTGACGTAGACAATTTTCTCAAATTTAAAAACATTTTCAATGAAATTAATTGTTTCTACAGTATCATCCCCAGTTAATAATGGGTGTGTTTTAATAGAAGCTACAGTTTGATCACAAAAAACATTTAAACAGTGGAAAACATTTTGTTGCCCAACGGGTTTTGGGTAAATTGCTACATCATTTATTTTCAATAGCTTAACAAAACTGAGTTCTTCCTACTCAAAAATACTTTTTACAATTTCCCATTTTGCTGTCATCTTTTTGCCCTCAGAATAAAACAATAATTCGGCAGTAGGATCAGCAATACAATTATCCTGAATATTTTTAAAAAGGTGGACATACTCAAAAAGACCCTTTACAATTTTCCATTTTGTCTTCAGAATAAAACAATAATTCACAAGTTCAGTAAGCCAATTACTTGGAATATTTTAAAAAAGGTGGATATAATCAAAAAGTAAGTACAGGCCATTTTTCGTTATACAAATCTTATTACAGTGTCAAAATTGTTTGATTGTATCAACAATATATAAAACTTTTCATATAAAATTACCTCTAATTTTGCAACTGGGATCATTTAATTTTTTTTTTTCGGAGGGAGGTCCACCATTTAACATTTTACCATGATATCGAATACTGTATTTGCTAATCCCTCAGATTTTTCAGCCAAACCAAATAAAATTTCCTCCATGATATTGTAGATCAACTTTGACATACGTTTCATCAATTAACAGAATACATTTTTTTCCGATTTTCAGTGATTTTACTAAATATATCACCAAGAAAATTAAATTTTGAAACGTTTGATGTTAAAGATAATAATGATCTCACACTTGGTGACTTAAAATCACCCTGTTATATAATGGCCAAGATTTAACAAAATATTCAAATGCTTTTATAAGAATATCAGAATTATGTTTCGTACCAATCCTTTGTAGTGATAAAACATAAATATGTTCTTTTAAATTTTTTTTTCTTATTATCAATTTTAAGTTACTAAGATGACGAATTGCGCCACTGATTTGTGACCAATGGTGAAACATTGGTATTCAACTTTTTGAAAGAGAAAAAATATTGTATATATACCAGCATGGTAACATTATTGTTATGAAGAATAATATCATAGAAAAATATTTGATTAAATATTTATTCTATTTTTTTCAAATGCGCAAATATTACTTTGGGAAAATTAGCAATGCAAAAAGTTACATTCATTTTTTTTATTTTCTTTGTTATTTTTTTTCAAGGACGCTATCAACCTACTTTACGTGTTATAAACAAAACACAAATTATTCATTAAAAAATGAAATTTATAATCATGATATTCGTTATCATGAAGAATAATAGCAAAAAGAAAAAAAATTAATTAACTTTTCGTGACAAAATTCTCAATAATTATTGTTGTAACCAAACAAATCGTTAAGAAATAACAAAGGAAGAGGTTGCAGATAAATCGTGTATTGATCAGTAAATACAACAGAAGTGAGTTACACGACTTGGGAGTCTGTGTCGGTTGACCAGCCTTCAATCTATACTACTGTTAGTATTTAACAGCCCACCACCACGAGGGATGTATGTGGCACAAGGCCGAGTGTACCGTGGGTTCTCCAAGCCCGTAGGCTCAGCCAAAAATATTTCCTTAGAACCCGCATAAACGGGTTCAGGGCCTGCCTACCTCCCCGGACGAAATTTTGCCCTTTGGCAAAGCCTCGTCCGGGTTCCTCTCTGCCCAAAGGCAGAGACTTTGACAGCAACTGCGAAAAGTCACAGCCTCGGTAGAACAATCTATACTACTGTTAATATTTAACAGCCCCCCCCCCAACTACGAGGGTGTATGTGGCACAAGGCCGGTTTATTGTGGGTACTCCGAGCCCTTAGGCTCGGCCAAAAATATTCCCTTAGAAATCGCATAAACGGGTTCAGGGACTGTCTACCTCCCCGGACTAAACTTTGCCCTGGCGCAAAGCCTCGTCCTGGTTAGAGTTCGACAGATGAACAATCTATACTACTGTTCCCCCGAGGCTTACTTTCCTACTAATTTTATAGTAAGTGGAAGAGTGCACAATAGACTCGTTAAAGGGAGGACACCACAAAAGTGACAATTTTGCTATTTATTTAATCATAAAAAAGTAAAAAAGAGAAAGATGATATTGACAAGATAATAACGTCTTTCACATTTTTGTGGTATATTTTAAAGAACAGCGGTGAAATATTAAATTTATTGAATTTCATTTTTGATATCAAATTTATGTGATAAATTTTTATAATTTTTTTCATTAATTTCGCAGTGAAAGATGTTACATTTTTAATGTCTTCCATTTATTTACGAAGGAATGAAAGATTCAACATACTTTTTAATACCTCTTCTGTTAATGAAAAACAAATTATTCATAAAAATAAAATTAATTTTATGCTTAATATGGTCATTGTTGAATAACAATAGCAGAGTGAAAAATAATAAATCTAAATTAACTTCATGTGATAAAATTCTTAACAGCACTTGTGAATTTCGCTTCAAAAAATGTTTTTTTTATATCTAAATTATCTAAGTTCAAATAAAATAAATAAACATTATACTTACATCAGTATCTTAAATAATAAACGTAATTACTCCAAAGGTAAAAAGAATAAATTTCTTAATCCAATTCCAGTAACGAACTGTCGCGTGTTAACTGTTCGCCCCCATTGATCGAAAATCTACACACGCTGTACAGGCCTGGTTACGGATCGACTTCGTTCCATCAATTTGGTACCAAAAACAGGATATATACCAACCACCCCACAATGCCGAATTTAATGTAGGGTATCCGAGGCCGTAAGTTCGGCCAAGGATTCCCCCGTAGACCTCGTATAAAACCGGGTCTGGTAGCTTTTTCTTGAGACGAAACTCAACCCTTCGACATAGCCTCGTCTGGGGATCCTCTCTGCCGGGAGGCAGAGAATTTGACCAGCACACCTGGAGACGAATCTCCACCTGCAGACCCTTGGTGCCAATAAACAGTAATCTCATTTACTTGTCAGTTGAGGCGAAAATATCTTCAAGTGTCGTTTTACTGTAAAGAAGAGGTTCCATTTTATATATAAAAAAATATTTGTAGAAAAATTCTGATAAGCTTTCTTCCTCGGTGCTACGATTGCATGAATTTAAGCGTGTTACTAGATTGGCAACTAGATCTCACCATTTTCCTGCTGAAGTAGCTAGATGCAACCGTATGTTATCTCCCAATAGATTCTTTTTTTTCTCGCTTCTCGCCTGTGGAATTCCCTGCTGATTTTTTGCTTCCCTACCAACTACAATCTTCAAAGATTTAAAGGCAACGCCAATCGTCGTCTTCTGTCTTTATGAATCCTGTTCTTTTAATTCTTCTCATGTCTAATGACTAAATTTCTTTCTATTTCTATTACTCCCAGTAATACAGTGCATCTTTAAGACATTATCGCCTTGTTTATGTGAAATGATATATATATATATATATATATATATATATATATATATATATATATATATAAAAAGGCTTTGAGCCATTTATATTATATACTTGCTCTGTCCTGGACATTGAGCTCTACCTTCTTCTATCCTCTTGAAATTTATATATATATATATATATATATATATATATATATATATATATATATAGACCACTAATATTTTCAATATATACATACATACATATATATATATATATATATATATCAATATATACATATATGTGTTTGTGTGTGTGTGTGTATGTGTGTGTGTGTGTGTGTGTGTGTGTGATAATATATTGTTATATATATTAGGAATGCTATATTTATGGGTTAAAGCGATCAATTTCAGGGATGGAGAATATGTAAATATAAAAGTGAACATTGAAGTCAACCAACAGTAATTAATAATTTAAAAAAAGTTATGCTACACTACTATAAATAGTCAAAAAGACAGGATTCGGATCCACAATTATTCCCACTCAATAGCCTTTAGAATAATTCGAAACACAACCGTTAACGCCCACCAAAACAGAATTATACAGAATAATACAATAGACTACCCACAATGCAATACAATAGACTACTCACAATGCATCACTGACCTGTATATATGTATAGTTTAGCAAAAACACAACGCACATGGCCTGACGAATTTTCTTGAGTATAATACAAGAAACTTTGAACGAAAATTAAAAATAAAATGGTAGTTCGTATTGCACACAAGTAATTGAATATAACGAACCCAACTTGGTCCCCCAATTAAGAATTCTTAGCCACTATCCATTACACCACCTGGACATCCAAGCTGACAGTACAATGGTATTCCCAAGCGGTCAACCATTTAGGCACTGGCCAGTTGCTTAACTGCGGTGATAGTACGGGAACCGATGTTTCAACGTGATATGGTCGTAAGCCCTAGAAAGGAACGTGGTATACCAAGTGAAATCAGTGACTTAGTGAAGAAAAAAGAAAAAAAAAAGAAAAATTTCACTAGAAACACGGAAAAGAGTGCTAAATTGCTTCCATGATATCGGTGTATGGCAGTGAGTGCTGGACAATCTCCACTTGAAGGAACAAAAATGTGGTTCTACAGAAGGATGCTGAGTGTAGCATGGACCGAACATGTGAGCAACGACAAAATTTTGGAGAAAATGAAAACAAAAAGGAAATTAATATTTAACATCACGAAGAGACAGTTGAGGTTTCTGGGGCGCATAATGAGGAAGGAGGGCTTGGAAAATCTGATACTCACGGGACAGATAGAAGGCAAGAGCAACAGAGGAAAACAACGCATAACATACTTAATAAGAGTCTGTCTATATTTCTGAGATGAGGTATTATGTACATTATTTACATTATTTGGACTATTGTCCTCATCTTTGTCGCCATATTTATCACAACGTTTCGGCCGTTGTACGCTCCTGCCTTCTTCAGGTAGTTGGAATGTCGAACTGAACCCTTTATTTCGCTCACTGGGGTAGACTGTTCTAGTTCCACGTGCCATGTTTGATGGATGTCAATTATCAGTTATCTCCTGCTAATTTCCCTCTGCAAGTTCACCACTGCTTTAACCGGGTCCTTTGGGTCCTGTCACTGGATCTAACCAACGCCTTTATCCACTGTGCCATGTGTCCTTGAGGACATCTGGGTATGAATTTCTGGGTATTATAAACCTAATTTCTTCAGCAACCATTTTTACCATTGCACAAAGTTGCAATATGAGCTCTGGTAAAAACATGCAATGATAACAGCAAAATTGCAATATGAGCTCTGCCAAAGAGTATGAGTTCAATAGCGAAATAAAGGGTTCAGTTCGAAATTCCAACTACCTGAAGAAGGCCGGAGCGTACAACGGCCGAAACGTTGTGATAAATATGGCGACAAAGATGAGGACAATCGTCCGAATAATGTAAATAATATACTTAATGAGATTGCCTAAATGGATGACAGAACAGAGCTTAGGAAAAATAACAGAAAAGAGCTACAATAAATGTCCCTTTATTCGTTAAACTATTTTTAAATTTGTGTTCTTCTCATGCAACTTTCAAACTAACCAAAAATAAGATTGCTTCAAAAAGTGAAAGTGTGTACAATAAATAAACAATGATACTTTTAAGAGATTGAATATACATTGATTTTCAGTATGTTTCATCCGAGTCACAAACTGACCCCATTCTTTGACATACTTTACAAAGTGTTGATTGGCTCGCGTCAGTTAATCTTTTTGCTAATCTAAATTTGAATGAAACTTAAATTGACATCTGTGTCGTGAGGACTGAATTCCCTTTCCGTCTGGCACCAACTGCTGGTTAACAGGAAAGGACTTTAAGTCAATCGTCTGAAGTCATTTTTATAACTCCTTCTCTATTCAAAATGAATATATTTTCTAACAAAGAGAGTATTTTAAATGGACAAAGAATTTAGATTTGAAATTTGATCAACTCACTATCGCAGAATTGACAAGTACTGAACTAAGGTTCTACACACACAGACGCATGTTCACGTAAATAAGAATAACAATTTATTTAAATATTCTGTCATATATTTGTTGTCCATTTAATAAATAAGGACACGCAGAAAATATTTAGAAATATGCGCTATATTTAGTATATAGTTTAGGTACCCCCATAAAAACTCGATGTCTGTAGTTTAAAATGAATTTTAAAAATAAGAAATATTTTTTTTGAAATGTTTATTTTAGTTTTAATTTCAAGCTAATAGATTACATTTAATATTTTCAATAAGCAAAATACTCTGCTGTATTTAAAAAAAAAAGCTATTTTAAATTGACTGGAAGAAGTTTTTTTTTTTATCGCTAAAAATCGCTAATTTTAGCGACATTTTAGCCATATGTCAGCACAATGGAATTCACTTCATTAAAAAAACATCAAAAATAAAATATACATTTTTGAAACTTTATTTTGGGAATATTAGCTGATTTAAAATTTCATTATTCTGATTTGAAACAAATATTACTTTTAGTTTAAAATATCGCAGAAATGCATATTTTAAAAACTGAGGTGGGTATTTATTTAAGGTAATGATAGCTTGACTGCCAAGCGGAAATTTATCTACTTTTTTTCTACGGTGACATAGCTGTAAAAATTACTTGTGGAATATAATGTGAGCACTTTTTGCATAAAATTCTTAACAACTCAGTAATCTTAAAAATTTAGGAAAATATTCTCATAATTTAATCTTTTATTCAGTTTTAGCTTTTTTTTGGCATTAAATGTAATATAATGATTTCTCTTATTTTCTGATAATGTCGTGTATGAACATCCGTATTTACAAAATCGGCCCGTTTATACACGCACAAAAATTCAAAATTCTTTTTGAAATATTGAAGGTCACTAAATTGTAGCAAGCTTTTCCATTTATGATTAGTAAATATACTTTTTACTTAACAATCTCACCTAATCGGTGCAATTAATACAGAAATTTAAAACCGTATAAATTATTCTAATTATTTTTTTAAATGAAAACAATTATTTCAAAAATACATCATTCATCAAAATTTTGTTAAGACAATATATATCTTATTCATAAAAGCAATTGAAAGCTTTTCTAATTAAATAATGTCTTAGTTCTCGTGCATTTTTATCTTACGATTCAGAGCAGATTTTCGTTAACTGTCGGTCCTGTTTCACAAAAGAAAATGATGATTTAAATTCACCAAGGACTTCTGTGTATGACTAATATAAACATTAAGAGGTACAAAATTTAATTTCTCAAAATTTCATAAAATTAAATGTGTGTGTGTGTGTGTGGTGCGGTAGAAAATGTTTTTACGGAGATTTTATAGAAAAGAAACATTTCTAAAATAATTTCCTCGTGAATAAGTCCTGAAAATTTCCTTAAAACCCGATAATTATTTGATTTTTGTACGAATTTCCAAAATCAATGTTTTTCACCCGCAGAATGACGCTTAAAACATCACTAAAAATTTCCTATACTAATTTCTATTCTGACGCAAGATAAATAATTTCTTTAATCCAGATTTCGAACTCTCTGAAAAGGATTAAAAATATAATTTAATAATTCTAAAATATCCTTTGGTCTTTCCTCTTAATAATAACATAAAGATTCTGATGATAAAACTTAGTTTTTTATTAAGTTTGAGGTATTTTTTATCGTTATATGCTCATTTTCTAGCGAATCTGTATCTAGTATACACTGGTATACCAAGAATTTTACTTTTCTTTTTAAATAAGTATGTAATTTAACTTTCAACTTGTTCCTGCTTACAAACTAACGCTATTTTTAGACATTAATACTTTTTCTTTTCAAAAACGTCACAAGTTCTGATTGGCTCGCGTCTGCAAATCTTTTCACCAATGAAAATTGTTTAAATGTGCTCAACATCATTTCTCTGTTGTTCATGGAAAACAATCCGGTTGCAGTGCTTACAATAATCTAGTTGTTCGGCCAGTGACTGACAAGTTTGTTTAGCAGATCATTTGTTGTTTAGTGAGTTCTATTCTTTTTAATCATTTGAACGCGATAAAGCCACTAAGACGCAAACGATTACTAAGAGTGAAAGAATCTGATAAAAATCATTATTGAGGAGAGAGAACAATAAAAGAACAGATATTCAGAAGACAGATGACGGCTGACATTGCATTTAAATTTGATAGGAAAACAAAAAGCCGGAAGAGAGTTCCACAAGCGAGAAGTGGGAGAGAAGAAACTGTTTGCATAAAACATGGTTACATCTATCAATTTCAGTATTAAAATGAAGGGACCTACCTCCCAATCTAGTACTGAGTTTAAATTCGTGAAGTCGAGGCACCAAAGAAGAAATCTCATCAGAACAATTATCATGAAAATATTTATGGAAAAAGGAAGCTATGTTATGGCAGTGGGAAAATGATCCGTTAAATGATAATTTATTTCCAGGCGCAATTTCCTACCATTCAGAATGAAAATTACATCTAGAATTAATTTCTCAATTGTTCTATCCAACAGTGTGTCGTCTGTGACGCATATCAGAGTTTAATTTGGAAAATTTGCAGAGGGGGGAATTAGATTCATCATGAGATTTCGTTTGAGAACAGAACACAAAGTGCCACAATCTACAGAAGTATTTTAACCAGAAATGTCAAACTTTTCGCATCAAGAAATGATTTAAAAATATACCAAACCTTTTACAAAATCATATCTTAAGAGTCACTTATCAAAACCAAGTAGATCCATGATGATAGTTGTTAATGGTAACGCCTCCGAGGCTCATGAGATCGATGCAGACGTTCCTTCGCGAAGGTTCGCTTCTCGGTCCAACTCGATTTACAATCCATCCCCATCTATTGAACAAGGGTAGATTTATAGATTTAGTTACATTATTCGAACTATTGTCCTCATCTTTGTCGCCATATTTATAGTTACGGTTGTTGTTCTTCAGGTGGTTGGAATGTCGAACTGAACCCTTTATTTCGCTCACTGGGGTAGACTGTTCTAGTGCCATGTTTAATGGATGTCAGTTATCAGTTAATTTCCCTCTGAAAGTTCTCCACTGCCTTAACCGGGTATTGAACTCACATCTCTTTGGGTCTAACCAACGCCTTTATCCACTGTGCCATGTGTCCTCAAGGACACATGGCAACGTATAATTTCTGAATTTCTCGGTATTATAAACCTAATGTCTCAGCAACCATTTTTACCTGTGCTCATATTGCAATTTTTGTTGTTATCATTGCATGTTTTACCAGAGCTCATATTGCAAATTTTGTTGTTATTATTGCCTTTCTCTGGCACTCCTTATTACTGGTTCCCATATTGTATTCATTTCTATGCTTAGTCGGCTCAGGAGATTTTTGTGGCCTAGCAAATGTAAATGTAAATCTCAAAAATATAGACAGATTCTCTACAATCTTACGCGGACGTAGAATGCGCTTTGCAAGACACTGCTGCAAGACAAAAAATCGCAAGTGATCTACTGCTATGGACGTCTCGCCTAGAGGTAGTCGCCAAACAACCATCTACATTGACACAGAATGCCAACCTAAAGATCTTCCGACATTGATGCGAGCCTGTGTGATGGTTGGCGTGATAGATTCATGAATGCCCGAGGTAACTCGACCGAATAATAAAATAAATAACAAGTTTATCCCTTGTTTCTTGTTTAGGATTGGGTTTCCGGTTGCTTCTCATTGTCTTTCACTTCCGGCAGCCCCCTTTGCGTCTTAGTGGCATTATCACCTTGCTTGTAGTGAAATTATTTTAAAAAATATTAACTTATCATCTTAAGAGAATACTCCGATCTTTAGTAAATACCTATGAAGAATATATAATGGCATATGATTGCACCTCCAAAAATCTAGTTGACCACAGCCTGGCAGATAATCTATCCTCTGATCTAACTCAATGGGGGAAAACTGACTGGCCGGATTCAGTATATTAATAACCAAATTTGTGACGTTCCACCATCACCGATCAGCCCTTAAATTTCCGTATTGCAATGAACCGGTTTTCTCTGAGAAGAGCCCTTTTGTCTTGAACAGCTATTGGAACTTAAGCACAGACTAGACTTCAAGCGCAACTCGTAAGATGCAGTAAAAATAGTCGGTACCCTATACCGTTCTAGTAACTACCTGACTTCTTCATGCATTAAGAAGAGGCCAAAAATGAAGTATTGCTGTCATATCTGGGCTGGAGCTACACATTCTTTCCAGTCCCAAAGCATCTAGGTGGTCTTGCGGATGATGAATTGTTTTCCACCTTACAATTCTATCTCTATTTTCATAGACAATGTTCAGACGAGCTACATTCCTTAGTTCCTTCAACTGTAACCTTCCAGACTAAGACCCGCCCCACCGCGTACAATTTAGGCGAACTATCCTCATACCCTTCATATTCATAATTTTCACTCGGATATCTTCTTCCTAAGAACTGTTGTTTTTACATTATTCGGACTATTGTCCTCATTTTTGTTGCCATATTTATGACAACGTTACGACCTATGTACGCTCTGGCCTTCTTCAGGTGGTTGGAATGTCGAACTGAACCCTTTATTTCGTTCGCTGAGGTAGGCTGTTCGAGTTACACATGTCTAATGGATGTCAGTTATCATTTATCTCTTGTTATTTCCCCTCTCCAAGTTCTCCACTGCCTTAACCAGGTATTGAACTCACATCTCTTTGGGTCCTGTCACTGGATCTAGCCAACGCCTTTATCTACTGTGCCATGTGTCCTTGAAGACATCTGTGTATGAATCTCTGGGACTTAAACTTAATGTCTTCAGCAATCATTTTTTATACCAGTGCTCATATTGAACAGTCTAACCCAGCAGTGGAGATCTTTCAGAGGGAAATTAACTGATGACTGACATCCATTAAACATGGCACTAGAACAGTCTACCCCAATGAGCGAAATAAAGGGTTCAGTTCGACATTCCAACCAGTTAAAGAAAGCCAGAGCGTACATCGGTCGAAACATTGTGATAAATATGGCAACGAAGATGAGGACAATAGTCTGAATAATGTAAATGGTGTACATAATACCTCATCTCAGAAAAAATATTAAACACTATTTATTTCTTAGATTGTTTATTTGCAAGAATAATTTTACATTTCCAACGTTCTAAAAAAATTATATAATTAAAAACTAATGTAATGCAATATTTATCATCTTTTAATTTATAAAGAAATAAATATGAAAACATTTTTTATTCCTAACATATAAACAATTATTAATTATGAAAATATGTGAACTAACTATAATGAAAGCCTTAGTATTTACTATTTTATAAAATTTGAATCAATTGACAAATAGACAACGTTTTTTCCAGCCATTCCTTTTCTTTTAAACTTTTTACCCCAAACAAAGCGGAAGTGCCACTAGCACGTGAGGGGTTACAGAAGTGGGAGCAAGGATAAAGAGGCGTGAGAGAGGAAAGGATGAAGAGAAGAACGGGGAATAGATCATGGCACCTGGAGATATCGATTGACATTGCATTTGAATACTTGGAGATTATAGCTATCAGGAAAGCAAGTAAGAGGAAGGGAGTTTCACAGATGGGAAGTGCGACACATGACGCTATTGAGGGTAGAAGAGGCGGCTACATTTAACCGTTTCGACAGTGAAAGAGTGGGGCTGAGATGCTGACCTCGTGGCACATTTAAATTCATGAAGTTTGGCAACAAAGATATGGACAATAGTCCGAATAATGTAAATAGTGTACATAATACCTTATCTCAGAAATATATGCAGAAATTGTTGTTTTATGTAAAAGAATCCCAAGGGGATGCTTTCCCGATCACTCCAATCTTAACCTCTTCAAGTCTAGGTTTAACCGTTATCTTTCACACATATCCGCATAAACTGCGCCCTTACACTTGCCACGCACACAACGCACACAACTAGCACTCTACTATGAGTGGCTTTTGGGCCTTATATTGGTAAACGTTAGTAAAAACATCCTTGAAATGACTAATACATTAATCAAAAGCGAACGACACACCATTTGGACAGTTTTTCAACGCGATAAAAAAAGAAAAGAAATGTGTTGATAGCGTACAAGAAAAACACAATTTTAAAACAATAGAAGTACCTTGTCAATTGTCAGACCGCTTTTAATGAAACAGGTTTTATAGAGAATGTGATCGTTTTGACAGATATATTTACCAAAATTACACAAAAATATCTTGAAATACTAAAAGATAAATTTATTCAATAAAATCGTCATCGGCTTCAACCACGGCCACCAGACGACTTCAGAATCTCCTGCAACTCTTCTGGATGGTCTCCTTGTTTAAATTGGTGGAATGCTGCCATAATCCTTGCCTTCAGTTAATCTTAAGGAGTTTTGTTGGTCACTGGCTCAACTGCAACCCAACACATAACAATTAGGGGGTTGCAGCCTGAGGAGTTAGGTAACTAGTTGTAAAGAGTGTTGTGTGTCGCAGAAATTGTCTGACAGCCATAACTACGTTCTCCTACTTGTGTGACATAATGCAGTGTCGCGTTACTAGATATAGAGTCTTCCAGCAGCCACCCTCTTGACTCAGGGCGGAACTACCTCCACAAGACACTTCATGAAGGCCTCCGAGTCTGAGACCCCGTGGGAAAATGAATGGAGGCATAACGTCGCCATCACTAGTGACCACTCCAACCACCATGAACTTTGCATTCAGTTAATCTTTGGTGCGACAAGGAGTTTTGTTGGTCTCCCGCTCAAGTGCAACCCACACATAATAATCAAGGGTGTTGCAGTCTTGGGAGTTAGGTGGCCAGATGTAAGTCGTGTTGTGGTTGCAGAAATTATCTGACAGCCATGACTCGATCCTCCTGATGTGTTGCCAGATATAGCGACTTCCGGCAGTCTTTGCTTTGTTTCTGGAAGGCTTCTTTTTGCTATTCCTCTGCGACTTCGGGTCTCTGTGACAGGTTTTCCGTCGTCTTCCACAATCCAAATAATTACACTTTTGTATCTGCTTCATTTTTACCTCCCCAATATATATCATACATCTTTAACTGTCTCTATAGCTGACAGAACCGGATGCAAGGGTATTGTGCCATCGAATCTATGGTACGTGATCCCCAAGCCCCCACCACACACACACACTGCTACATCTCAATTTTGATAAGTATTGAATGGAAACTAGGCATTCAATTTTCTCACAATTAATAGTCTTTTCTTCTTGCTTTCTTTAACTTCCTTGTCAACAATTTCGTTCAGTTTTCTTTTTGTGTCGGCCATCAACACGATGTTATCTTTGTGTTTTATGTCAGTGCCGGGCAAACTGCGACCCGCGGGTCATATGCGACCTGTATGTTGATTTGTTGCGTCCCGTATTTTTAAACTCTACTAAAATAAACTGTGTACTTTTTGGGTTACACTTTGAAAAAAACGGAAAAAAAAAACGGAAAAAAGAAGCAAGACAGAAACCATCGTCATTTAATATTTATTTTATTTTCATTAACAAAATCCAAAATCGGTCTCAGTTAACAGATTTGAATCACTGATTTCTTGCATCAAAGAGTTAACTGAATCCTGGTTATAAAAAGGAACTTTCCCAACAACGCAAAACTTATAATAATAAATGTATTAAATATGAAATTAATTTCTTATATATATATGTGTAAAGCTACGAATCTCTCCCCAACAATGGGTTAATTCGTAATCACTAAATGATTATTATCTAAAAAAAAATTTACAATCTAAAAATATTTTGTGGCTTTAAATAACCTACAAAAGGTTGATAAACCGTAGAAAACGAACAAATCAATGAAATTCTGATTAGCTACACAGGCAAGTCTTTTAAATTTATTTTCAATCTCTGGAATATAAATGTATAAAAACAGTCGTATCCACAAAGTGAGGGATCGATTTTTATATTGATTGTTATATGGAATCGATCCCCCACTTTATATCCACATAATCATTTCTTGTCAGTTTTTCAAATTCTGATTAGGTATAAATCCAACTCTTCTACCCACCAACGCCCCAGTTATGTAAAACTTGTATCACTAAATCATTATTATTTTTTTAAAGTCTTATAATCTAAAACTATTTTCTGGATTCAAAATAACCTTCAAAATATGTCTTCTTCTATGTGCCGTGTCCTTTCAGGACATGTGCGTTCATGGCACTCCACAACCTCATATTTGTCTTTTTACTGCCCCTTCCATCGCCTGTTCCACCATCCATTTACAAAAACTTGTCAGGAAGGGAGCCCGCTTCCTACCCATGTCGCTTTCGCCTTCGATGTGTCCAGTGAGTGTTAATTTTTTCAAGCTCTGCTTTCTCATTAGGTGTCCTAGAAATTTCGGGTCTCTACGTCTGATATATGTCTATTAATCAAGCTTACGTCTACATCACGTTGAAACAACGGTTTCCGTAAGATCACCGAAGTTAAGCAACGTCAAGCCTGGTCAGTACCTAGACAGGTAACCGCTGGGGTATACCGGGTGTTGTAAGCTCAGTGTAATGAATAATAGCCTGGAATTGTTAACCGAAGAGGGTTCGTTATTATTCGTTGACGCGCAAATACACTTGGGAAAGGGCTGAAACCACCTCTTCTCTCCCCAGCTAAAATCTAAAAAGAATTCTGGCTTTAAATAGCCTGCAAAGAGTTGATAAGCCGTAGACAATGAATCAAACAATAATTTTCAAGCCTAAAACAGAATGCTGTTTTTTTTCTTTTTTTTTCTTTTTATATATAGTTTTTTTTTTCTGTGTCTCATGTTCTTTCTCGATATGTCCTGTGTGGGTTACGTTTTTCTATGGGTACATATTTTCTTTTTATATATAGGTTTTTCTTCTGTGTCCCACTTTCTTTCTTGATATATCCTGTTAGAGTTAAGTTTTTCTATGGGTACATATTTTCTTTTTATATATAGGTTTTTTTCTTCTGTGTCTCATGTTTTTTCTTGACATGTCCTGTGCTGGTTACGTTTTTCTAAGGGTGCATATTTTCTATGTGTCACTATACCATTATTATCTCAAAGAACAAAAATCTTACAATGTAAAAAAACTTTCCGGCTTTAAATAACCTGCAAAAGTTTGATAAGCCATAAAAATGAATCACTCTACTAATCAAATAAACATATGATTGTTATTTACACTATTGTGTTGTTACATTTTTTGTTATTGTAATGCTACCCAATTTGCATAGTGTTGACATTGATCCGGCCCTCCATAAAAAAAGATTTTACCGATCTTATGTTATCAAGGCCAAGTCCACCTTTGTATACAATAGCTATTTTACTTAATTAATCAATTTTATATACGATTGAATCTAGGGGCGGGTAACTACGATAAAGTTTTAACACGCCCAGTGTCCAGTAGGAAGTTGTAGACAGCAATGATCGCTCCAGGTCCTAAAAGTACTTGACACATAAAAAAAGTGTCCATCATAATTTTTACGGCGAGTGGTATCGTCATTTACTTTGACAAGTACATATGAATCTGTTTTACCCTGTCAGCAAAGACACTATAAATGACAAATGACCGTTCTTGTTCACCTCAAGTATCAAGTAATGATTCTATCAGCTTCAAGCATAACTTGAGTGAAACTAAAGTGAGGGGCTAGAAGTCTTCGTTGCTTTTGGAAAAAAAATGAGAAAAAATAAAAATAAATGTTGGTCAAGAGGGAACTACACTGCCATTGAATAATTGTGTAAGCTGATATATGACTTAGAAATATGGATTAAATCCGACAGAATTATTAAATATGGGACGAAAAAAAACCCATTGATTACTTTATTTACATTATTCGGATTGTTACCCTCATCTTCTTTGCCACATTCACAACGTTTCGACCGTTGTACGCTCCGGCCTTCTTCATGTGATTGTAATTTCGAATCAAACCTTTTATTTTCTCAAGGAAACATAGCCAAATGGATAAAGACGTTGGTTAGATCCAGTGACTAGACCCAAAGAGTTGTGAGTTCAATACCAGGCTACAGCACTATTGAACAAAAAAAAAAAAAATTGAAGAGTTAAGTTAAAGGGAAATAACTGAGACATTCAGAAGAGGCATGGCACGTGGAACTAGAACAATATTAATGCTACTGCCAGTTGAAAAATCTTTCCCTCAAAACAATTTCTCGGGAAAACAGCTTTTCAAGTCCAGTAGCTGTTCCCACTCTTTCCAGTATTAGTTACATTGTTCGGACTGTTATCCTCATTTTCATTGCCATATTCACAACGTTTCGGTCGCTGTACGCTCCGGCCTTCTTCAGGTGACTAGACCCGAAGAGTTGTGAGTTCAATATCTGTCTACAGCAGTGGTGAACCAACACTTGCGGAGTTGAGTTAAAGCGAAATAACTGAGACATCCGGAAGGGGCATGGCACGTGGAACTAGGACAGTCTACTTCGAATGACGAAGTAAAGGGTGGTTCGATTCGAAATTCCAATCACCTTTCGAATAATGTAAATAGAGTAATCAATCATAATACCTCATCTCAGAGATATAAACACATAGAAAAATCGTTATTTAGATTGATCAGAATATTTTTTTAAGTAGAATAATGCGGAGTTTGTTTCAGTTTTTAAATTGTGTCTTGTTTTCTTTTCATTGGTTAGGTGGATCGATTATATATTTTATAGTGGTAATTTTTGGTGTATCACTTTTTAAATTCTATGAGTTTTATCTTTCATTGGCTGCGTCGGCGATACGCGTATATTTTATAGTGTTTTTATCACTGTAACAGCCGATTCTATGTTCACTTTCCTTATAATAGTAGTCTTAGAACCAAAACGATGCAGATAGAATTTCTACAAATTATATTGAGGAAAGAGCACGTGGAGAATTTAACACTCAAAGGGCAGACTGAACACAAGAGAAGCAGAGTGAAACCGCAAATGGATGGCAGACCTGAGACTGGGAATAATACTACGCGGACAAACATTGCTAAGGAATTTGTGGAGAGCCATGATCGCTCACGTCATAAAAGGATGGCACATAAAAAATCAGGAGGAAGATACTTATCTTTGTTATTGTTTTCTTACATGATTCGTATTTTTATTTCTCTAACCAACTCACCCCAATAAAGGCGAAAATTGGCACTAAGACGCAAGAGGTTACTGGGAGAAATAGAATGAGACGATTTTAGAAGGAACCGGATATACAATCCTAAACTCGAAACAAGGGATAAACCTCTACTCCTGTTCAACAGACCGGAGAGAAATGTGTACCGGACGATAGGCGAATCTGTTATTTAACATAATGAGGAAAGGTGGCTGGGAGAATTTGACACTCAATGAACACATTGAAGGTAAGAGTAACATATGGATATATCAAGTAATCTGTCTAATAAGCTTGTGTAAATGTGTATTCGAAAAGGGGGAGGAAAAGATACCAAAAAGCATACAAAGAAAAAGGGTGTTATAAAGAGACACAATTGTCGACACCCTGAAATGACATTGGACATAAAATAAGAATCATAAAATGTGGCAAGACATCGAGAGAATTGATCCCATACACACTGTATTTCTTTCGTATACTTCCAGGTATACGTGTATTCCGGTTTCAGAACCACTGCCCTAAAAGAAACAAGAACGTGAAATGAAAGAAAACGCAAGATGGTGTCTGTGAGTCTTAATGTTGTTAGGAGGCTATATGAGATTGTTGGTCTGGACAAGAAAATGATAAGACATGTTGGCAGTTTATCTTGTAATCGCACGATTGGCATAAACTGGACCACAAAATAGACAAACAGGAAATATACCGATTACTTCCGAGATATTCTCATAACAGATATCAGTAGCTACCAAAATAAATCTTGTTTATCAGTCATGTGTTTTTCTCAAAGGTAACCATATGGTCAAGTAATTTGTCCACACATCTGCGCTTATATAAACCTAAGTACATCAACAT
Source organism: Acanthosepion pharaonis (assembly GCA_903632075.3). Taxonomy (NCBI): domain Eukaryota; kingdom Metazoa; phylum Mollusca; class Cephalopoda; order Sepiida; family Sepiidae; genus Acanthosepion; species Acanthosepion pharaonis. The sequence continues at coordinate 351,133 of CAHIKZ030001025.1, read as the reverse complement.
TTCTGCAACCTAAGGATAAAACATCATTTATTTTATGCATTAAATATTCATTCTCAACAATCTCATCGCTGGTTCCTTAATAATTCACATCGATCGAATATAATGCCATGGAAGTTTCAGATACATTTTTAACAGCAAGATTTGTTACAAAGAAAAAATATGCGCCTATTTTGAAAGTCGACAATTTTCCACCGGCATGACTATTCCAGACGGCACTTGTATCTCTATCTAGATGTGTGTGTGTGTGTGTGTAACGAATGCACGGTCGCAATTTTCGACGGATTTGCACCAAAATTTACATGCACATGCTCCAAGTTATCGGAAAGGCCAAGACCGATTTTACATTTTCCAACTCCCATCGATAGTGGAAATAATCGATTTTTTCATGCTTCTACGGCAGTTTTCATGTAGTTTGCGGCCATTTTGTACTGGCCAGAGTGAGAGTCTATAGCTGGCGGCCGCGAATAGACAGAAATATTCTATCGGCCAGCGTGAGAGCCAACAGCCGACTGACACGAATGTTAACTGACATGCTAGCATGCAAAAAAATCGATAGCTGCATTCGTCACAAGTGGGAAAAATTTAAATCTGCATGGCACTTTACTCCATTTGGCTCATTCGCTTGCTTAAACTCAACGTTGATTCTGATTCCGCAGAACTGGGTTGGGTGTAAAAAAGTATTTGTTTTTAACATTCTTTTTTCATTCGGTTTTTCCAGTTACGAGTCCTTTTTTAAAACTGATCGTTTTGTGTTCATTTTGTTTAGTTCTTTTTTTCGTAACAGATTTAATGTTTAGTATAGAGCTTAGAAAAAATCCGTAGTGTGAGATAGGCAAGAAGTAAGGCATATAGCAACATCAGCACGGCAAGGGCACTCCTTTAAAGGCAAGGAAGGTCAAAAATATTTTAAGTCAAGTGATAGCGATTGCTGTATGAGTCGTACTATTTTTGAATCAAGCACGGGCAACGCCGGGTAATGTTGCTAGTTTAATATAAAAGAGTACTATGACACTACCATCTCCTTACTTAAATATTGTTCTAATGTACTATAATATGTACACTTCGCCTACGCTTTATCCAAGAAACTGTAACACTGGTTCGCTCAACATAGTTACAGTGAGAACCACAGGTAGACTCTGTGGGTGTTAATGTGAGTTGATGTCTGCGACAGATTGGCTAACCATTCTAACGAACCAGTGTTCTCGGTAAATGAGAACATCCGTCCATACAACACAAAACCATTCATTTTATTCAGTTAAAGAATTTCTTCGCCGCTGCTGTGGTCACCATTCCCCTCCATCTCACAATTGTAGCTCATGGTGACATTCAAGGCAGAATAGTGAAATGGTTTGCCGGTCCCATTTGTATCGGGGATGTCAAGATTACCCTGTCCCTCTTCTCAGAATTTCCTTCACTTACTGATAAAGCGCAGCTTCTACGTCCAAGCTGGCTGAGAGCTGCTTGGAACAGGTAGGTTATGCAGAGGCATTCCCCTTTAACGATCAGGTTGGGAAACCATTCCGATTACCCTCACACAGTTTAGCCTACACGTCGATGTCGTTGACAGAGGTATAGACATGCGACTGCTTGGAGAGTTGGATTTAGGATGTGGTCAAGTACAGTTCCGGATCCCAGTTCATCAGAGTCGACCGCTTCGCTGCAAAGGTACACCCGAAGCACACCCACTTATCAAAATATATCAAAATTACTAGAATTTAACGTATTTTAAGGCCACAAAAACTATATTGGTATAGATACAAATATATAACTTTCGTATTTGAGATAAATCCACTGATCATTCTTAATTTAGTGAATATACATGAATAGCTGGCCATTTGTATTCAAGGATACCCGTCTAGTAGTCAATCCCTGTTGCAGACGAATGCTCAGGCTCATACCGTGGTTTATACATTAACTATGCTGAGCAGACTTTAGTTACAGTTTCTGGGAAAAAAGCGTGTTATCTAGCGTGCTCAACAATTTTAACAAGGCCAGCACGCTGAAACGCTCGGTCACGATGACTTGTGACTTCGTGCTAGCACATCTAGCAAGGATTCCGTCTACCCAATTTCACTCAAAAGAATTGGATCAACTGTGGTATGTTTTTCAGGCCCTTTCCAAAGGTTCCGTATGCTGGGATCGACCTCTCCAGTCCGATAACATCAGGAAGACACCTTCCTGAGAAATCGACCTTGGTGAGATTCGAACCAGGGTTTCAAGGCCAGAATGCGAACATTCTAACCACTCGGCCACGTGCGCATACGCACATAGATACATACATACATATATTGGGGTAAAATGTATGACAGTGAAAAAAGTTTTCTTGTGACACGTTTCGTCCTTTAGGACTTCATCGGACTAAATTTTTTATGTTGGTGCGACTACACATGCGCATGAATGAGGGATGCTGGGAATTTTAGAATTTTAGGTTTGTTTTTTTTAATTTTAGATTTTTTTATATATCTCTCTCTCTCTCTCACACACACACACATAATTTTCCTTACATTTCATTTCGGAATAATTCTTAAGCCGATAACTCGATGCTATAGCATTGATTCCTTTGTAGATACTTTTTTAATTCTAACATTCCTGCATTTCTTCAATCACGTACTACATTTAACAATAACATCATATGTCCTTTCGAGAAGGAATTGTCAACTCTAGAATTATTAACACCTATCATCATTCTCGACTTTACTTAAATTATCTAGTTTAACAATTTTCCATTTTCCTCTACTCGTGAGAATGGGGGATTTGGTGGTTCCTCGCAGGTGGAATAGCCTAGGGACCCTCTTTATTTAAATCCTGCCCTGTATATATATTATAATGAAACACACTTGTAGTTGGTAAATTCTATAATAATAAAGATGGCATTTAAAAGTGCGCAATACAATGTCGTTCCTAAAAAAAAAACTAAGATAAATGAGGAATTCAAAATTAAAGGATCATCATTAAAGATTCAAACTATATCCTGTGTCGCTCGCTTTTTTTTATCCCAAATGTGAGTGCCAGCCTGGTTCCATTTTTAGCGATTAAAATATATTTAACACACACACACACACACACACGGGTTCTTTATATTTAAGGTGTAAACTGCAAACGGGACACGATAAAATTGAATATATATATATATATATATATATATATATATATATATATATATATATATATATATATATATATATTATGAAATGGACAAAGTCCGACAATTATTTTAAAACATTTTTTTATGTTTATACATTCTTTTTTTAGATACAAATATTTAAGTAAATGCTCTGTTTAAAATAAACAGCATTAAACAACATTTACCGGCCTGAATGTCCGAGAAGTTTTCTGTGAAAATGTTGTTTAATACTGTTTATTATAAACAGAACATTTACTTAAATATTTGTATCTATAAAAAGAATGTATAAACATAAAATGTCTTAATATATATATATATATATATATATATATATATATATATATAAATTGAAATGCGACATCAATCGCTATCTTCACTTGCCTTGACGTCCGTTCTTCGTTTATCCTTTCCTCAGTCCCCTCTATACACAGTTTTTCCCTCAATTTCACTCTCTGTAAACTCCCTGCGTGCTTGTAGCATCCCCGCCTTGCTAGGGCCAAAATGCTTAATACTACATACATATATATATATATATATATATATATATATATATATATTATTTAAACTATTTATATTCGAACTATTGTTCTAATCTTTGACTGTCCTCGTTTCACTACTCATATCCACCCCCGTAGTTTAAATAAACGGAGGGTCCAGTTCAGAATTCCTTGTAGGTTACGCAGATTGATATACACCTGACGAAGTCCCGATGGCAGAACAACCGAAACGGGATGATAACAAAAACAACAACGATGAACACAATAATCCGAATATAAATAATAACTCCTGATCCCAGAAATTAAAAGATATATATATATATCACTTGATAAGACACAGAGTGTGTTGAAACAAAATGGCTATTTTTGTAGTGACTTTATAACATACTTATGTCATAATTTTTTTATAAAATAATTATATATATATATATATATATATATATATATATATATATATATATATATATATATATATATATATATATATATATATATATATATAATTATTTTATATATATATATATATATATATATATATATATATATATAATAAAATGTATCAAATCCGACAAATATTTAGAATATTTTGTTTGTACGTTATTTTTTTTATGGGGCCACTGATTTTAGTAAATGTTCCGTTCTTTTAATTAAACATTATTAATGACATTTACTGACCGGAATGTTCGAGAAATTTCGTAGAAAATATACATCCTCCGACGGGAATCGAACATGTACCCTATACGAAACCACCAATAATACTGTTTAATTAAAAGAGCAGAGTATTTACTCAAAAATTTTTATCCATAAAAAATAACGTATAAACAGAAAATATATTAAATATTTGTCAGATTTAATCCATTTCTTCTGTTATATTGTTATTCTTTACTTTAGGATACAAAATCAGTGCAGATATGATCGATCGAGAAAGATCGACGAAAGTGTGTTTAAAAGCAGTAATTCGAGCTTTGCTTAACCGGAAATATTCCATGGTAGTTCCGTATAGCATACAGGTTCGATTTCTGTCGGAGGACGCATATTTTCTACGGAATTCCTCGAATATTCATGCCGGTAAAAGTAATTAATACTGTTTAATTAAAAGAACAGAACATTTGTTCAAATAAGTTTATCCATAAAAACCTATAAACAGAATATATATATATATATATATATATATATATATATATATATATATATATAGTGAGAGTGAGAAGAGAGTGAGAAAGAAAGAGAGAGGATGATAGGTAGGCAGAGATTCATAAATATGTCCGAGAACGCGTGAGAGAAATAAAACTGAATGTATGCAAATATAATTTGTTATCGTGTGTTAGGCTGTATCACCACGAGAACGTGCCCTTACAATTGTAAAGCGTATAAATATTATCATGAAACTGAGGCGATATTTTCTGTGTTTACACAAGCGTCTAAAGTCAAGAGGACAAGAAATAGTGGTCATTACTCCATTAATTTGTATATGCTTAATCTCTCATGACATCTTTGATAGATTTATTTTAAAAGTCTTTACAGAGTAGTGTGGCCTACTCTACCCTGGCCTGGGAATGTATACTTATTTATGTATATAAACTTTTTGTCGAGGTTAACAATGGTTGTAATTCATTTTTTTTTAAATTATTAGTACTTTTGTTATATGTAGCCATCGTTACAGTCATTATCTAATCAGTGAGAACAGTTCAAATTCCGACGAAATATTTTCGTGTTACCTTTCGCAAGAAATAACTTTGGGGAAAGGAATGAATCCATTTCTTTTTCCTCCAGCTATGGATTAAATAACATAGCAGACTGGACTTTCTAATTTTGAAAGAGAATAAATCTAAAGGAAAGACAACTCCGAATACACAACCCTGCAGAAGGCAACGGGGAGACATTAATCTTTTTCTCAGAAGACGTCATGGCAATTCAGACCTTTTTTAATCATCTTTAATCGGATGTAAGTGGGTCTAAAATCTAAATCTACCTCTCTTTCTCTCACTATACAAAACACACACACACACACACACACACACATATATATATATATATATATATATATATATATTAAAGTGGACATTGAAGGCAACACCCAGAGGCAACAGTCTGTTCCATGCTAAACGCAATCATCAGGCCATATGTGTTGTGTTTTTGCTCGACTATTTATATATACAGGTCAGTGACGTACTGGGGTTAGTCTGTTGTATTGAATTGTGTGTAGTCTATTGTATTATTCTAACGGCTATTTTGGTGGGCGTTAACGGTAGTGTTTCGAATTATTCTAGGAGAAATTGAGTGGGAATAATTGTGGATCCGGATGTAGTTTTTTGGCTGTTTATAGTGCTGGTATTTAACTTTTTTTTTTTTATTCATTACTGATTATTTTATTGCCGGTTGTTATTACTACGTTTTCTTCTAATTATGTTTGCGTGCGTCGTTTGTTAATTTGTTTATTACTTACTTAGCTTATTTATTTATTTATTTGTTTGGATTAATTTATTTTAGTTGTTTTTGTTTATTTTATTTTATTTAATTGTTTTCGTATACAGTGTTCGATTTTTTAAGAAACGTAGTAAAAATCTGTATAGAATTTCGTTCAAAATATGTAGATTTCGACATTAAATAACCCATAGAGGTATCCGCTAAACAAATTCAGTCAATTAAATCAACTGGATTCGATTTCTGATTTAACGTAAACATCTCGTTATGCACACTAGTCTTACAATTTCACTAGATACGCAGCATCATGATACACATATTTTGGAGTGATTAATGATGAAGTAATTACAATCATAAAAAAATAAATGTAACGTAAATCAACATCTTCTATTTTGAAATCTATACTTTGAACCCTGTTCTTTTTTTCATCCTATCCTCAATCTTTTCTATTCTCAGTCTTTTCTTTCACTTTCACCCTCTGCGTACTAGTAGTGAAATGGTTTAAAAGATGTCCCGTGTTATGTAATCTGGAAGATTTTTAATCAGCGTTACGGTTTGATCATCATCAATAAGTCCGGGTCTGCCGGAGTGTCCTCGCTCTTACAGATCAAAATTTCCGCTTCTAAACCAAGCAAACCACTTACAAACTGTGTTCTCAGCTATAGCCCCATCACAATAAACCGCAAAATTTGATTACTCCGCACACTTGATGACCCCTGTCTCGCGTCAACTGACGTATGTTTAAATTTTACCACAGATATGCACTCTTCGGTGATCATGCACTTCTAGAAAGGTCATGTCAATTCATCGCACTTTTTTTTTTTTACTCTTTGTGACTTTTTGTTTTTTAATCGTTTAAAAAGCAAGGTGACAATACCACTAAACCGCAGGGGGTTGCGGGGAGTGAAAGAGAATGAGAAGACTTTAGTGGCGATGATTGAGGAAAGGATAAAATAGGAACAGTGTTCAAGAACGGTGGAGCAATGGATAGCGGCTCGGATTGAGGAATCAGAGAGTCGAGTTCGAATTCCAGTCAGATCTATTACATTCACTTATGTGCTTACGCTTAGGATAAGTATGAACACTCTTCTTCTTCCTCTAGCAGGACAGATCGAGTTCTGTAGCCTTGGATGGTAACTGGTCTACCGCAGAGAGAAATGACAGCCTAAAAATCTGCCTCGTCATGGCACATAACTGACTGTTCAACAAGACCGAAGATGGCGATTGACGTTGCATTTTGATTTTTGAAGATTGTATAATAGTTATTAGTGAAGCAAAATATTTGGAGGGAGTTCCATTCCACAGGGGATAAGTATCAGAAAAAGAAACTCTTAGAGTAGAAATAGCGGCTGCATTTAGCTAATTCAACAGTAAAATGGTGGGACCTACCTGCCAATATAGTAGCACGTTTTTTGAACACTGACATGAGTAGTAGGCTTGCTGTATACCAATGGATCATAAACGTGTCTCTCCAAGAAATGTTAAGCCTTTATTTAAATTATTTTTTCTATAAATTCTTGAATAACTTTCATTATCACAATGAATATGAAAAGGCTAAGGAACCTGTAGGTCATATAGAATATCATCATTCTTTGAACCTCGTGGCCAAACGAAGAATTTTACAAAATAACAAAAACTGCAACCCTAGAGGACTTCCAACAGCAGCAACAAATAAAATGGATAGCACATGTAATTAATACATATCCGTATTTCTTGCCAGATAATGGTAGCGCACTGTTCCGTCAAAATTCAGTCCTTTTGTCAGCAGCGTATGGAATGACGAAACAGTCCGATCTTTGCAATGTAGTCTCTTCTGCAGGTGTGACAGACGAAGCTGGAATGTAAGATGAAGGTCTACAATTGCTCTCTCTGCTTCCAGCTTTGTGTTCACGTGTAAAGAGAAGATAATATCATAATCCAGAAGTTGATGTTCCACACTATTTCAAGCAAAAGGTTAAGAAAGAAATTCCCATCAGTAATGGAAAGAGACATAACGGTTAATGGATTTGAGAAACCTACTTTGCTGAAGAATTGTTTTCAACTGACAGTGGCACTGGCTGTTCAGTCAATGAATACCGAATGTTTCCATATAAGGAAACAGCTAATATTGACATAAAGTCCTTTTGGTTCATTGAGCTACGTCTGTGGAGAGATCAGCTTCATGTCCTTGTTTATGAGGGAAATGAGAGAAAGAGAGAAAGTGAGAGATATAGCAAGAGATGGAGAAAAAGAAAGAGTGAGAACCCACGGTAAACTCGGCCTTGTGCCACATACATCCCTCGTGGGGGGGGGGCTGTTAAATATTAACAGTCGAATAGATTTAACGCTGGGTCAACCGACACACACGCACTAGTAGTGTAATACTCTACTGTTATACTGATTGTTTAATATATGATATACCTGCAACACTTGTTTTGTTATTTCTTTAACCATTTATTGGTCACAACAGAAAGAAAGAGATAAAATAAAGAGAAAGAGATAGAGGATAAGAGAGAGAAGCAGAGAAAGAGAGATAAAGAGAGATTCGGAAAGAGAGAGTAAGAGAGAAAAGTGCAGATAGAGAGATAGAGAAAAATATATAAAAATTGCATAATGAAAGAAATACCAAATAAAAAAAGGCACACCACTTTCAAGAAGAGCAACCATTGAAATGGTTAGAGCACATAACTCGAAGAGAAAATAATGGCACAAAAAAGTTGTTGACCTTTCAGAAAAATCTGAACAAAATTTAAGGAAAAAAAGGAACCCTTAGAAATAACGGAAAGATCTATAACAGTTACTGAATTTGATAAACCTATTTTTCTGAAAATATTGCTTTAAGCGTAACATTTTTATAAATTTCAACTGACAGTTGCACTGACTGTTCAGTCAATGAATACTGAATGCTTTCGCATAATTACTATTATTGTAAACATTACTATCGCGACCTTGAAACAACTTTGATTCACCTACTAACTATCCTTACTGAGCAACGGTGCGGGTTTGCGTCAAAATGGGTGGTTTCCTGTACCGATCCAGCAAATACCTCATTCCACGTTCTATCCTCTAACTTTACAAGAGCCATATATGGACAAGAGCTGCTATATATGGACAGGGGCTGTCCAGTCTTTATCTTCCACTCTTGACAGAGTCCTAAAGTCTCTCCGTGTCCTTTTGGCTGACAAATCATTTTCTACCCAATTACTTTCTCACCAACGAGATGTCGCAAGCCTCTCGCTGTTCTTTTGCCATTTCCATGGAAAATATTCAAATGAATGACACTCATAATTCCACCAGTCGTAACCTATGCGGCTAAGAGCCGCCATGCCATGCACATTTTAGAGAACCACCCTCATTTCCTTCGTATTCTATTCGTCAGATGTAAGTGCCACACAAGCTGCTTCTTCCCACGGACTACTGCCATGTGGAACCGACTGCCAAGAGGTTGCTTCATTGATCACGATAATCTTAACCTGTTCAAGTCGATGCTTAGCTGTTACCTTCCAGGCATACTTACATAAGCTGTTCTCTTAAACTTTAATTCTGTATCTCGAATTGAGGTTATATCTTCTTTAAACTAACCAAGGCAAACTTTATTGGCCCTCCAGCCCTGTTGAGTCTTTTGAGGTTATATCTTCTTTTACTACCCAAGGCAAACTTTATTGGCCCTCCAGCCCTGTTGAGTCTTTTGAGGTTATATCTTCTTTTACTACCCAAGGCAAACTTTATTGGCCCTCCAGCCCTGTTGAGTCTTTTGAGGTTATATCTTCTTTTACTACCCAAGGCAAACTTTATTGGCCCTCCAGCCCTGTTGAGTCTTTTGAGGTTATATCTTCTTTTACTACCCAAGGCAAACTTTATTGGCCCTCCAGCCCTGTTGAGTCTTTTGAGGTTATATCTTCTTTTACTACCCAAGGCAAACTTTTATTGGCCCTCCAGCCCTGTTGAGTCTTTTTTTTGAGGTTATATCTTCTTTTTTTTTACCCAAGGCAAACTTTATTGGCCCTCCAGCCCTGTTGAGTCTTTTGAGGTTATATCTTCTTTTTTTGTACCCAAGGCAAACTTTATTGGCCCTCCAGCCCTGTTGAGTCTTTTGAGGTTATATCTTCTTTTTACCCAAGGCAAACTTTATTGGCCCTCCAGCCCTGTTGAGTCTTTTGAGGTTATATCTTCTTTTTTTACTACCCAAGGCAAACTTTATTGGCCCTCCAGCCCTGTTGAGACTTTTTGAGGTTATATCTTCTTTTTTTTACCCAAGGCAAACTTTATTGGCCCTCCAGCCCTGTTGAGTCTTTTTTGAGGTTATATCTTCTTTAAACTAACCAAGGCAAACTTTATTGGCCCTCCAGCCCTGTTGAGTCTTTTTGAGGTTATATCTTCTTTTACTACCCAAGGCAAACTTTATTGGCCCTCCAGCCCTGTTGAGTCTTTTGAGGTTATATCTTCTTTTACTACCCAAGGCAAACTTTATTGGCCCTCCAGCCCTGTTGAGTCTTTTGAGGTTATATCTTCTTTTACTACCCAAGGCAAACTTTATTGGCCCTCCAGCCCTGTTGAGTCTTTTGTAACAGCAAATTTGTCCAAATTGCGTAACAGCGTAATTATCCATCCAACAAAAAGTTCAATATATACTAAACTGAGTTTCTTTTTTACAGGTTTTCACATAAAACGTTTAGGCATCCTGACACCATATTTCGTAAGAATCACTGAAAAAAACCCTTTTTGTTATTCAGCTAAAAGGAGTAGCTTAAAATTGTTTTGTTTAAGACCAGTCTTCCTAAATGAGCAATGGTGAGAGGAAAAAGATCATTCAAGCCTTCAGTAATGGTACCAACATTCATACTCTGGCAACCATCTCCAAAGTCCATTCAAGAATCATCAAGGAAACGGTGAATAAGTTTAAAAAAGAGGAAACAGTAGAGAGGGAAACTGGATCAGGAGGTTACAACAGGACGATGACTCGTCATTTAAACTTAGAACTAAAGAGATCAATTTAAAAATTGAGAGAGGAGTTTCAGCTATGACCGTTCATCGAGCAGGAAAAAATACTTTGAAATGAAATTGTACGTGAAACATGTGAGGCAATTTCTTACATTAGGGCAGCAAGTTAGATGGTTAGAGAGGGCGAAGATCATCACGAATAAGTTGAAAACTGTTGTAATAACCCACCTACAGTAGAATGAAATCTTCCTCCTTTCATAAACACAAACAAGGTGTGGGCAGCCGAGACGGCAGTGTTAACATGATCGTTCGGGCGGACACTTCTATCTGCTTATTACTAACACTTACTTTGCATATATCTATTATTTCAGTACACATGTTCAACCTACTTTCGTCTTCTGTGTCTTTCTTTTTGGCTCCAAAACAGGTCACAACAGAAACTAATACTGGAATATATATATATATATATATATATATATATATATATATATATATCATATGAGCTTCCGAACCTTTGCTATGATTAGTTAATGATGAAACTGTCATTTTCGCGTAGTAGAGTTCAATAGTCTTATAAAAACCTCGGAGAATTCCAGTAAGATATCTTTAATCATTTCTAAGATACAACGGTTCAAACTTAATCTAACTGTTATGGGACCTTACCCATAATAACATAATGGACTATTCCATACATAATAAATACTGCGCCTCAAGAGGAAGCAGAGAGTTCAGTCTGAAGTCTGGAATGAAGTCCGTCAGGAGTCTGTCAGTCAGACAGAGCGAGCGAGTCAGTCAGTTGAGTCAGAGGCAGTCCGAAACAGAGTCGCGTTCAGACAATTACTACTAAACCTGATTGTTCGTACTAACACTTTCTACTTCTCTGTATATATTCCTGTTTGTAATATATCTGTGTTATTCCATATACGTGTTCGAGTTCTTTGTTGGTTCTACCTTGAACTATCACTGTGGTACAAGGAACCGGACCATAACACTAACAATTGGACAATTTTGCTGTTACACGATTTGGACAATTTTACTGTTCCACCCGGTGTATGAAATTCAAAAATAAATATCAAGAACAACACCATTGTATATATTTATTTACGATATGCTGAACAATCATCGAGCTGCATCATAAAATCTCGCACATAAAAATTATTGCTATTTTTTTAATCATTTCCACCAAGCAAGGCGACAATGCCACTAAGACGCAAGGGGCTACTGGGAGATTTTTTAAAAATGAAAAAGTTTTAATGAAGAGAAAGGAAAATAAATGAACAGGAATCAGAATAACTTTAAAAAATGCATTGTTTAATAATCTAAATAAAACCATTTTCTCATCGTGAAAGTCGTTAACACCTTAGCAATTAGACCACACTTTGAGTATAAAGGGAAACAAGTAATTATATACAAAGGGAGGTAAGCAATATTAACATTTTTGATGACGAATTTTGACAAACCTATTTATAAATACTAATTTGTTTTTGTTTTTAAATCATTTCATCCCGAGCAAGGTGATAAAGCCCCTAAGGCGCAAAGAGTTACTGAGAGTGAAAAAGAATGGGAAAATTTTAGCGAGGAGAAAGGACAATAAAAGAACAAAATTCAGAAACACAGAAGATGTCGATTGACGTTGTATTTCATTTTTTTAAGATTGTAGTTAGCATGAAAGCAAGAAATGGGAAAAGTGTTCCACAGGTGAGAAGCGCAAGGAAAGAATCTATTTCGATTACTTCTAGCTATTTCAAGAGTAAAACGATGCGACCTAGCTGCCAATCTAGTAGAACGTTTAAATTCATGCGGTCAAGTTTATCAAGTAGGGAAGCTCATTAGAACAATTGCTACGAAAATGTCTATAGGAGGGTAGCCACGTCACGGCGGCGGCTCATTGACTTAAGTCCTGATGCCAGGTCAGGGCCGATAACATTACGGACCCTTCTTTGGATTTTGGCCAGAATCTCAAGATATATAGCACGAGCACCAGACAAGATATGGCAGTAATATTCAATGCACGGGCGAATGGTAGATTTATAAATTTGCATGATGGATTCTCACGAGAAAAAAAATGATTAGAATGACAGAGTGGACGAACTTTCGGAGCAGCAGACCTAGTAATTGATTAAGTATAATCTGCCCACTTCATGTCAGTGGGAAAACGGAAAACGTAAAGACGGGTATTCAGTTAACATTATTTATACTAATAAAAGAATAAAAAGTAAATACTGAAAACTGTACCAACATTATTCCGGTTAATAAGAATTTTATTGTTGAAATATTGAGTTACAAAATAAACTCCTGCATAGTAAAAAAAAAAAATGATCAACTACAAGTGTCCGTATTGTGATAATAAGATGGCCAGAAATGAGAGGGAAACGTACATACGACGCAATAAATTGTTAATAATTTGGTATCTTGATATTGGGTTTGTTAACCAAGTCGAAATTCACAGAAAGATCTGTTTCATATTCTTCTTACAAACATTCCAAACCAAAAACACGAAACAAATCTCATCTTAATAAAAACAAAAAAGTAATCACATTGTCTATTAGAAAATAATTCATAGTTTTTAATTGGAAGAAATAACATATGATTGATTGCCAGTACCAATGCATAAAGTCATAGACTTTTATTCGCTAGTTGCCCAAACACCTAATTCCCACCATCCCCTTCAAAGTAGTGCCTTTGGATATGACATATATATATATATATATATATATATATATATATATATATATATATGTGTGTGTGTGTGTGTGTGTGTGTGTGTGTGTGTGTGTGCATATTTCATTAAATACGACATACAATGTGCTTTGATTTAGTTTTTTACACAATCTCATGTGATCTAATATTTTTTTTATTTTCAGATGATAAGTTATATAAAAACTGTCCGAATATTCTTTTTTTAACGCTTCTAAAACTAAACTAGTCTCTGTTAATCATTTGAAAGAACCCTTTCTGCATGGCAGATGCTAACCTCCAGGAGAGTGACTCGTTGCGGCTTCTTCGGCTAACGTTCTCGGCTGTCTCGAAGGGTAAAGACTATATTTAATCCTAAGTCAGCTGCTAAGAAAGCTGGTTCCCTGTGGCCTGTTAAACAATTTTTTCTCTCCAGAATCTATCTTACATATCTATTAGTCTACCAATCGTCCATATTTAGAATATTGCTGCCACATTTGGTCCGGTGCTCCTGCTATTTATCTTGAACTCCTTAATAAAATCCAGAAAAGAATCAGTAATAATTTTGGTCTTGATCTAACTTCAGTCTTTTTCCCAACGCCGAAAAGTTGCCTCACTTTACCTTTTCTATAAATACTTTCATGTTAATTGTTCGGGTGATCTCTTTGCTATGGCGCCTAGACTCTTGGAATTTAAGCGCAGTACTCAAATGGCCTTTAGGTCTCATCAATTAAGAGTTGAATTGGCGACATATATCCATAAATTATGATCTAACAGTTTCTTTTATCGCACCTCTCGCTTGTGGAACTCTCTTCAGGTTCCATACTTTCCAGCCAACTTTAATTTTCAAAAATTTAAATGCAATGTTAATTGCTATTTACTGCCCTCCTGATTACTCTGGTTTCTTTTGTTCACTCTACTTAGTAATTTTACTAATTCTTCCGCACACATTAACCCCTTGTGTCTTTACTGCCTTGAATGGAGTGAACTCTGTCATATATATATATATATATATATATATATATATAAGAGTTCGAACGTAGGTATATGTATATTTATTAATATATACTTCTTAGCTTTGTCTAACACGTTGAGCACTATTTTGTTTACACCTTATATTAAATTGAGTAAATATTTATTCGCTTACCTGTGTATGCACGATAAAGCACGTATATATGGTTGCTAATATGTAGTTATTTGATTTATCCACATTAATACATACACACACACACACACACACACACACACATATATATATATATATATATATAAGGGATAACAAAAAAAATTATATTCATGTTCTGATCAAATTATCCCATGTGCATATGGTTATGTGCATTTTCAAACTGTCAAAGCTGTTTCGTTTTTTAGCCAATAAAAAGTCTTGTGAGTCGCTCAAGGTAGAAGTCTACTGAATGATGTGTGTGATATGAACGAAATTGGAGTTGGTAGTGAATGAAGATGAGGAGGATAAAGAGGATAGATAAGGACTGACCCTTGACTTGAAGTGCTTAAGAGTGTAATGCGCAGGAGAGCACCCACATGGGAGTCTTTTCCACAAAGTTGCACATTTTTGATAAACACTTCTGTGACGGGAAACTTCTTTCTACGTTTGGTATACGGGGGCAATTAGGCTGTTTGGACACCATGGAAGTAGCGTGGCGCGCACTAGCTGTAAAGGTTTGAACTGGCGGCTCTAAAGAAGTACAAAGAAACATATAATCTCTACAGTTTTCTTCACTGAAAAAACGCGTCAACAGGAGGCGCGCCTGGAAAATTATCCAGCCATTTAATAGTAACAAAGATATCTTAACGATAATGGTAATATTAGACATTACCCTACAAGTAAATATTTTGGCATTAATTAACCGAGCAGGTAGTACAGCTTTTGGTTGAAATCTAAAAAGAATTTCTTAAGAAAAAGAGTTTCTCAAGTCCAGTTAATCCTAGGTATGACGATAATCATATCTCTTTCTTCAAGACGACATGTCGGGCGGATTTGTTTTTGAAGTTACCTTCTAGCTTTTGCTTAAAGTAGCAGAACCTAGAAAGCAGTAGATGGCTGGATCAGGCTGGTTTTGAATTCAGAGTTTTTTTGCCACCCAAGAGCAGCAAGGTCTCTGATCGGGAGATTGGAGAGGTTTTGAGGAGCACCGAGGGGTACTTTGAGCCGCGACAGAAAATAATGGACTCCTCGGATTTAGTTCAATGCTTCGAACTCTGGGACACGTCACAGCACCGTTGACTTCTCTGATTCCGGACCATTGCCCTATGAGAATATCACCCACGGTACTTTGAACGACGAGTGTAGAGTTATTCAAATCCTGAGCGTTGATGACGTATGAACACTTTGGATGCGCACGCCCACCCCATCTCTCTGCCACGCAGACGCACGGGTACTCTTGAAGACCTAAATTCGGATATATTTGAATTAATGTTAATCAGTCAGCTGAGAACAAGGCGGTAGCTGATCCTTTTGCAGATTATATGGAAAAGTAGAAATGACGGTGGAAACAGAAAACAAGGGAACTAAAGCTGTATTTCTCGATGTATAGATTGAAGTTTCAATATTCATGTCATGCGTGGCGTAAAACCCGTAAATAGTGAAAAAAAGGCTTTAGGTCTTGGCAAAATTCACCCTTTTTTGAACACTGTGAACTGGCGCTACAGAAGCACAAAGAACTGTACCAAATAACAGAAACCATATCATTTGAGGACGATGTACCAATATGTCAAGCTGAGGTCACGGAACATTTACTTTCGATTGATGGCTTTCAGCAATTGGAGTCAACTTCAAAGTGCAAGAGGCTCAGACTAAGAGAAAGTGACAGAAGGAAAATTAATTACTTTTTTAGACGAAGATGACAGGACAAAGAAAACTGTTGTCCATAAGACTGGTCATCCCGCGGAAAGGCAAACAGAAGGAATGAAGTGAGCGTCGCAGGACGGTCAGGAGCAACGACCACTGAACTGTGCATCCCATTTACGCCTCGTCTCTACTTCGCTCGCTTATAGCAGTAAGTTACTACGTAAGAATAAAATCTGGTTTACTGCTAAAAATTGTTTTGTTCTCCACAAGTGGGTAACGATATGGCCGCGATAGTTTCTTTCTTCAAGACGACATGTCGGGCGGATTTGTTTTTGAAGTTACCTTCTCGCCTTTGCTTAAAGAAGCGGGACCTAGAAAGCAGTAGATGGCTGGATCAGGCTGGTTTTGAATTCAGAGTTTTTTGCAGACTATAGTTCTGCACTAAGTTTGGCTAGATCTCACTCAAGCCTACAATAGTAGCGTCGCCTGTAAGTTATCCAACGAACGTTTTGAGAGATGAGTTTTTTTTATCTTATTTGCCACCAATGTATTCCTAAGATCAGTATAACAAAAAACTTTGCTTAAGCTGATGTTAATAATGTTCACGTTTTTTCTTGTTTAGAAACTGTCTTCGCTACCACTAGTTCTTTGTACCAACGCCATATCTTTGCGAGAAGTAAGAGTTAATAACGTATTTTTTAATGACAGGATGTAGAAGATCATGGGTCTCCACAGTTTCTTTTTCTTTAATATCAGTGGGTTGTCATGAGTTCGTTGGAATATATTGTCGTGAATTTCCGTTACTTTCTCTGTGGTTTTGATTTCAAAGTGTTTTTCTTACAGACTGGCTGACAACCAAAGCTAGAAAAGCCAATCTATCCAGCTGCTAAATCTATTGATGACGAGGAATATAGATAAGTTCATGTCTTTTCTAAAGGTGTTATCCTGATGTGAACAAATCAAACTAGGCTGGAATTTGAACACGATTATTTCTACACCACAAACCGTTACGCTAATCCCATATCTTTTTACGTTACTTTAAATACAGTCCTACTTCGATTATACGGACATCTTAATACTGAAAAGTATATTCGGATAATTCAAATTTCCGGATAACTGAATACTTGAATGACAGTGTGTTACATGGTTTTTTGTCCTTGGATAGGAACTGTGATTTCCTATTTGCTTATGCCTAACATATATGAAAAATTCCCAGTATTTTCTTCAAACTTTGCTTTTGTGACCAGGATAATGATTTACCTATTCTCATTGGGAAGACTGGCGAATTCTTGTTCACGCATTGTAGGAAAAAAACGACATATGGCTCGAAAGTATCATTTATTTATTGGGGGATTACACAAGAGAGACCACAAAAAATTGGGAAATTGAGTAGTTTTTCGCGATTTACGCTAATACTGTGAATTACGTTCACGAATCAGCCCCCGAAATATAGTCTCCCATCATGTTTTTGTCATACGATCCTTGGTAGCCAGAACGTTCTAGAAATTCTTGAAATTTCTCAAAAGTTCATGAAACTTCAGGAAAGTTCTAGAAAATTCTCCTTCAGCAACACAGAGCTGAATATGTCTGGAATGTAATGGAAAATAGATTAGTTTCAAAACATCGATGTCCAGGTCAGAAAAGCAAAATTTGAAGGGAATGATAATCATTTTGTTTGCTTACTAGATAGAAGCTGTTAATAAATAATACTTACCAGAGAGAAAAAAAAGTCAAAATGTTGTTACCTAGTGTTATCGTAAAAGGTGAATAGAAAAAGTAATTTTCTGTAAGAAATTTGACATTTTTATGATCAAATGACATTTCGAAATGCTTTCTTCAACGTTTTTTGTTCAGTTTATTATTGATAAAAAAAAACAAAAAAAAAAACGTGTCAACTTTTTGTTTCTCGTTTTTCTGCCGCTAATTCCCAAAGCTGGATTAAATTGAATTAATGATCTCGGGCGTGACGAAGCTATGATAATCCGAATGTATGTTCTTTGTATGAAAACAACGATGAAATTAGTAAGAATTTATTGAACTGATTTTATCAACGTTTTTAGCAAACGTTGAGTATGATTTTCTAAATTCTGAAAACCCTTGTCTGAGATGAAATATCAGAATGGGTTAGTTCGGATAATTGAAAAATAGGCGAATGATTTCAGTTTTTCACTTCGTTTCACGTCCGGATAATTGAAGTCCGTATAATCGAATTCCGGAAAATCGAGCAAGTATTGTACTTCTCTATGTTCTGGCCGAAGAGCAAGAACGAAGGTTGTATTTTTTTTTTTTTTTTTTTTTGCTTATTGTTAGTACTTTTGGGTACTTCTAAAATGCTCAGTTATTCAAATGATTACTATAATTATTAATTTCTTTTACTTTTTTCCGCTTCTCTCATGTTTATTTTTGTCCAAATAGCCAGTCAGAAATTGCTTCTCTTCAGCTGTATTTAAGATATTATTGGACGAATAGGCGTCGTTTTTTTTATAAGAATTAAGTGTCATGTGAATTTGCTACCATTATACATCCCATTTGCTCGTCACCTAATAAAAATTACCTATCTCATTATGTAAATTTCATTGTCCGTCTGGTATTGTTAGCATAGGGTATTATTAATATGCATCTATTGGCTGTCTAGCAAGAAGAAATCGTTGCTTTTATTTTTCTAATTTACATCCGCCCAGCAAAGTTTCGAATTCACTTCTATTTGAATGTTATAAACTAAACTAATGTCGTTCCATCATCACCAAAAGGGGTCATGAATTTTCATCTGTCTCGATAGACGTGTGTTCTCTGTGAAAAATGGTCGGTCCCCTTTACTACAACAGTAGGTACCTGACTCCTCTGCTATCCACTACCATCATAATAGACAGATCAGGTCTAAAATGGGGTACTGCTGCCATGTATGGACAGGAGCTGCCAAGTCTTCACGTTCCAGTCGCGATAGAGTCAAAAAGCTTTTACCAGATCTTATCTTCATGGCGATGAACCGTCATTATAGAGAACTATCTTCGTATTCCATAGGTAAAATGTAAGTTCCACTCGAACAGCTTCTTGCCACGAACCGCTGCTTTGTGGAACTTATTCTCAAGAGAATACTTCACCGATCACTGGAAACTTAACCTGTTCAAGTCTAGCGTTAAGCACTATCTTCCCGACATATCCTCATAAATTCCCATATTGCGTCACTAAATATCTCAGGTTTAACACAATATTGTAATAACAATCGTAAGTATGAATGCAGGCTATTATTTCAAGAAGTAAGAGGGTACAAATGAAAATATTTAAAATTGACAAGATTTTTCTTGTTTACTGAAGCAGACGTTAAATGCACGAGTATTCTTTCTTTCTTTTCCCTTTACTTTCCCGAAAACCAATTTTTTCTTACGTCTAACCTCGCACTTAAACATGAATGACACATTATTTATCTGAGTTAATGGCTAAGCGTAGCGTACGTTGCTAAGAAACGAAAGAACAAACATTATTATAATATGTTTATTTGTCTTATTATTTGAACTAATTGGTTCATCGTGGTTGTTATACGGTAGTTGTATCCTCCGGCCTTCTCCTAGGTGTCAGTCCTTATAAATTGGTAAGCTTCGAATTTTTAGCCGAGCATTGCTCCCCACCTACAAAAACCACTGACTTTTATTTCAATTTTTAACGTCATTTAACGCTATCCAGCCTAGCGCTGATTCATTTTGACTTTTTACAGTAATGTACAAAGAGCCACTTGAGGTAGAAGGTTGCAGAGTAAAAGGCAGATTTATGTAGATATTCGGAGAAGATAATGGTTGAATCTAGACTTGAACAGGATACGATTGTAGTGATCGGGAAAACATCCTCTTGAGAGACGGTTTCACAGAGCAGCGGTTCGCAAGAAGCTGCTCGAGTGGAACTTACATCTCACCAATGGAATGCGAAGATGGTTCGCTGCAATGTGCGTAGCATGATGGATCTAAGCCGTGAAGGTTAGAACTATCGAAAAAAGGAATGTAGATCGTTTGAGCACTTCCTATGGAAATAGCCCTAGAGCAGTGTGAGACTTGCGACTTTTTGTCTGTGAGAAAGGGCTTGTAGGGTGGAAAATAATTTGTTACCCACAAGGACGCAGAGAAGCTTTTAGACTATCAAAACTGGAGATTGAATACTGGAAAGTGAAGACTGGACAGCTCTTGCCCATATATGGCTGTAGTCCTCCATTTTAGGCCTGATTTGGCTCTTGTAAAGGTAGAGGATAACACGAGGAGTTAGGTACTTACTAGATCGGTACAGGGAACGGAACAACTTTCTAGCATCCTTATTGATGGATCCTATATACGAGTTCTACTTGAGGTCTGGGTTGAGTTTAAGGCCAAGTCGCTCAAGTCACGGGGTATCCCTGAGGGAAATTAATCGTGATTGGTGACAGTTTAGGGTCCGATCGGCGATGATAGGTTGTAACTAGTTTGTTTTTCGAAGCATTGAATGTAACTAGCCAGTTTCTTTCCAACTGAGATGTTAGAGCTAGATCAGAGGAGAGATCAACTGCCAATCACTGATCATCTAGCACTTTGAAGGTGCACCCATATACCTTTGTATAGATGTTGTTCTTTTCTTTCAGTTGTAGCTATTTGTAGCAATTTATATCCGTTTCTTTCGCTAGACATGTTATCGTTCTTAATTTTTGATCACTTCTCGTCTTTTCTTGAGCTAAGAAAGTTGTAAGTCGTTTTTACATAAATAATTGATATTAACGCTTAAATGATAAATATTTTTATATGTCTTCATTTAGCTATTATTTCGTTTTCTTTTTTGGTTTGGTGGTATCTTAAGTATAAATTGTAGACGGTTAGGTTTATAATTAAATTTTTATTTATTATTGTTTGATTTATTATTTCTTTTATTTTTTCTGTAATTCTGCTGTTGCAATTTCTTAGAATTAATAGACTATCGTCCCTGTATAAACCTATATATTTTTATTAATAATTATTGTTAATTTATTGATTATTTATATATCTTTGAGTTCGCATAACAAGTACCGTCATAGCTACCCATTGTTACAAAATGCTGTTATTATTATTATTATTATTATTTCGATTTCTGATATGGTCACACTACCTCCGAAGTCCGCGGGAAGACCTAAGGCAGCTAGTGATCTGTTGTTATGGCTACATTTCACGATTTGCTTTTCTAACTCACATAACATCACTAGTGTAACATGGACAAAGTACTTTTTAGTGTGTACTTATCAAGACACTTTTTGTACGTCTCTTAAGCAGGGATTTTTTTCAATGTGTCGTTGTTCCTTTTTTATCATTCCAAGTGTTTTCAATTTCCACATTTTTTTTCTATTTCGATTTCCAGGTCTTTCCTTGTTTTCTATTATTATTATTATTATTATTATTATTATTGCTCTGTTTGTCTATATTCTTTTATTGTGGTATAATATTGATTTTTGGCAGTGTTTAGTTATATTTACGTCCTCATTGGAGATAGTCATTTATTGTTTTGCTAAGTTTAGTGCATTGTTTAGTGCATTCCCATTAATAGATAGGTATTAATCATTTACGTGAAGGAACAATTTTCTTTATTGCAAATGTTATTAAACCAATTGATTGTCGCTTTTGTGTTTTTCCATTGATTTATGTTTAATATGTTTCTTAGGTTTAAGTATATTTTTCTAGTATTTGTTTGCTTATTTCCCCAATGATGTTTTTGTGGGGTTTAGTAATCTGCATGTTGTTTTGGTCGTGAAGCTGTCATTATGGTCATTTAATTTAATAAATGGTTTTACATTTGTTATTTGTTTGGTTCTATTGTCTAATGTTTACTTTAGTGGCTACATTTTAACTTCTTTGTTTATATCACTTTCTGATTCGTTATTAGTGGTTTTGTAAAATTAAGTGACTTCTTCGTCAGCTAGTTTATTATAATTGTTGATTCCCATTTTTATAGATTATCCGGGATTTATCCGTTTTTATAAACAGTTTTTTGTTATCATTCCTTTTAACTTTTTCAAGTCTTAGTTGGAAATTATTGTTGAACTTTTTTTTATTTACAAATGTTTGATCATGTTTGCTAAGTCATTTTTAAAGGCAATGAGGTTGTTTTGTTGTGGTGGGCATTTCATTGATGTAAATCAAAATTTGTTAATATTATTATTATTATCGCTGTTGTTGTGGTTGCCGCCATTGTCACCGTCTTTGTGGGGGAAACAGAATACTTTCCATTTCAGGAGTTTTATAAAGTGTTCTTTTTTTCTCTGATTTTGATTTTCTAATCATGTGGGTTTGATGTGGGTATATTTAAGTAGTAGTTAAATTATATTGATACTATGCTGATGTAAGATTCTGTTTTTTTTGTAGTTTTTTATTAGAAAATATAATAGCAGAATTGAATGCTGTGAAAGTGATAAAAAAAAATTTGCAAGAGTGTTGAACTTAAAATTATTTTTCAGGGTCTAAGGCAATAGCGATGTCAAAGATAGTATGAAGCCAAAAAATGCTGACAGTCAATGGAATATGGAGAGAAAATACATTTAAGGCAAGCAGTCTTTGCAATAAAGTGCTCAATCTCAAAGATAGGATGTTAATTGAATTAATATAAGTAAAAGTTTATCACTTCGTTGATGTTAACTTTGCGATGCGTGTTCTTAGCGCATATATCTATTGTACATTTAACAATTCAAGAAAAAACAACGAAACTCCACTTGTGGATCAACAAATAAATATATATTGAAATATAACATTCAAAATAATCATGCAAGTAAGTGTAATGATTAAGGAAAAAAGGTTGTCCCCCTTCAACTGTATTCTGATTTATGATTGAATGTTCGAAAGTGTTTCTCTTGAATAGGAATGTTCAAGATTCTATGTTGAATAGAGTCTGCTGTTAGAATAGAATACAGTTAATTAAGAAATGTGTTGTTTAGAGAAATTAATAGAGTTCTGGTTCATGAACTTGGCTGAGTCACAGAGAGAGATATGTATAATGTGTTACAAAAATCTGTGTGTGCGTTTGAAATATTGTGAGTAAAGTCGTAGATTTGTGTGGACAGGCGAAATAGCTAGACTCTACTGGTGGCTTGTGGCAAAATTGCTTCTTTTAAAGGTAGCGGTAAGCTCCCAGCGAAAACGCGGGGAAAATTGATTTAGTATTAAATATTTGATTGGTTAAAATTTGACCAATTACTGATTTTGTACCAAAGAAACATGTGAGCAAGTTCACAACCGAAAAAAATTCCGAGCGAATTATCTTGTCTTATAGAAAAGCAGTATTGATTTACTAGCCAATCGCAGACGAATAAATTGTGGGCGGGGAAAGGCATAGCAGTCGCTACAACTTCATATATATATATATATATATATATATATATATATATATATATACAGATAGATATTCCTGGGATTTGTAGGTCTGATGAATTGAATCGTAAATACGATTCAGTGTAATAAATTATAACCATGGAATATTAGTGTTTGAGCCTTTTATATTATATATATATATATATATATATATATATATATATATATATATATATATGTGTGTGTGTGTGTATGTATGTATGTATGTATGTATATATATATATATATATATATACAAGTAAGAGAAAAAACAGATGGGGTAAAAAATTCACAGTCCGTCTTTTTTTAAAAGTGCTCAATACAAAGTAGACCAAAATATTATATTTTTATTAAAATAGATTACGATAAAAACATTTTACATTACATATTACCAGTTAATGAGGGGGGGGGTATAAGTTTAACTTCCAAAAAAAAAAGAGTTATCGTTTTGTTTTTAAAATTTGCCTAATAAATCATTTTTTATCACAAGTTATCTACCATCACCTGAGGAAAAACTATTATATTACTGAAACATGAAAGTGTTTGTGTAGCGATGTAAAATGTTTTTATTATAATCTATTATAATAAAAATATTATTTTATCTCTCTCTCTCTCTCTCTCTCTCTCTCTCTCTCTCTCTATATATATATATATATATATATATATATATATATATATATATATATATATATAATCGTGGAACAGACTTTAGATATTCAGTCTGTGCTCAATTTTAATCGTGTCCCCTGATTGCGATGAGAATCGTCTCCTTCCATGATTTGACTTTTCCCCACAAATGCCACTTCATTTTCCTTTCTCAAGTCTTGTTAAAAATGTGTAAATGTCCAGACTGAAAACACAATTTGACATCAAATATTGTTTTCTTTTTGTGTTTGCTGGGTTGTTTTTTTTTGTTTTTGTTTTTTTTTTTGTTTTGTTTTGTTTTTTGCGCATTCTGTATTACTAAAAAAAAGCGTCATGTTTGCAAATTGAATTCAGTCACACCAGAAATTAAATTTTGCGGATACGGTAACAGTCGATCAGTACCCGACGTCGACTGGCGACAGTTTGGAACAAAGATTAAATCGTACATACTTCAGTATTAAATTATGTAGGCATCATGGGTCGTTTGATAAAGACTGTTTTTTTTTACCACGTTAAAAGCATGTAAGTTAGAGGTACAGTTTTATTTTACAGATTTTTTTTGTGGGGGGGGGACTAAGAAATTGCAGAATGTCCATAATGATTAATGTCTTAAGTGCTTTCGTCCAATTTATTAGCCATTTGTAAGGTGGCATTTTTTTGTTTTTCAATTTCCGTGTTCTAAAATGCATTGTATAGATGTAGTAGTTATCTTAGGCTGAGCGATAGGATGTCGCCTTGACTTTATGTTTGGGGTGTCTTCTTAAAAGATCACTAACACATTCAAACTATTTTTAATATAATGGTTGTTGCTTCTCTTGAATTATTTTATATAAATATCCTCAACAATTTTTAGTCTAAACTTGTGTAAAAATAGGTTTTAATACCAGAAATACTTTGTAAAAAAATTATTACTAGCAATAATTTTTGAAGGAAAAATTATCAGCAATACTTTAAAAAAAATAATAGTAATACAAACAGCGATACATTGAGAAGTTGGAATGTCCTCAAAAATATGAGTAATTGAAAAATGGTTCAAATATATATGTATACATACACACCTTTTTTTCCAAAGTATCGCTATGAATCTATTTCAAAATTTTTCTTGGCATTCAATGACCCAGTGAGGTTGATATGCCGTAAAACAAAACAACCAACGAAAGTGAAGAGTGACATGTGTAAAAATAAGTCATTTTTTATTTTCTAAAAAATACTGAAATTTCAAGCGAAAGATCATCGTATTATGATACAGGAACATGAGGTTATAAACTTGTAACCTTAATCTTCATAAGGTTATAAAAACTTGTAACCCTCATGTACACACATGAACTGAGTTGAAAAAGGGTAGTTAAACAATGCGTGAATGTTATTGGTTGATATTGAAAATTACAGTTGATTTAGGCAGCAGCTCAACATTAATAAGCATCTGTTGAAAGAAATAAAAATAAAATACCTATCATATGTACGTTACACAGGTCGCGTCACGTAATCCATTTTGTTAAGGGGTCAACCCCTTTTTTATACAAGTGGATTCGTCCAATGTGTACTTGTACTGCTGCCGGTGAATACCCGGAAGTGAGAGAGTGAGGAAGTGAGAGTGTGAGGTAACCGCTTTGTAGGAGTCACAGTTGCGAGCACGTAGACTCAGAAGGAAGTCATACTTCGATACTGAATTTCCCAGACTGTATATATATTATTATTGCTACTAACCGCATTTCTGGATCTACTAACCGTATTACCAATTGTATTATTACGTCAATACATTAATTTGCTATATTTCATTCCTGCGTTTGTCATTCATTTGAGACTGGATTTTATCCTGGAATCCACAACACATTGCTGTGGCACCACATGAAGCCGTAGCACCAATGGGTGTGGCAAGGTAGCCCATCCCTCTGGATGCATAAATAAATAGTATTTAGCGTAAATAAATAAATAATGTTTAACATTCTTATTTTAAATTCACAAGAATAAAAAAATGTATGAATTCACTTTCATTATATGTTTAGGTTATATTACAATTCTAACCAAGCTTTATAAATCAATAAAACATTAGCGAGGAGTAAAGGTAGTTAAAATAATAGCGGCATCAAGGGAAAATCCATCCTTCTGCCACTCCGTTTTTGTTTTGTTTGTTTTTTGTTGTTGTTTTTTTCGATCAAATATTGCCAAATATTGTTAAAAGATAGACACAAACTGAATCGAATATTGAATATTCCATTTAGATTATAGTGACGTTGATAGAAATATTTGATTGGAAGAATGAGTAACGATGTCCTTATGGAAAAACAGTGAAAGCTGTTTAAACTCAGTTTAAGGCATAAACCAACTGATTAACAAGTGGTTGATGCTACTCCTTCCTACAAATTCTAAAATCAATTTAGATTTATATGGAGAAGGAAGGAAGGAGGAAGAAAACACGCAGTAATATGTCCTCTCTGAAGTTCTCATAGTTTATAAATAAATGCATATATTTCACATATATGTTCCAAGTTTAAGCTGATTGTAAGGCGACAACCTGTAAATTGAAAGAAAACAAAATGAGAATATTCGAAATGAGTGACCCTTCACATCTATTTCACGATTATCCGTAGAGATAAAAAGAAATGGGCATATCTTACCTTCGTTAGCCCTTGGATTGAATGTCTGGTTTTCTTGCAGGGCCTTCCACCCTATGTGTGAGTAAATTTTCTTTTCGAAAGGATCGACTGCCATCGATGATGACTTTTTTTCTTTTTTTTACTCACTTCTTAAGTAAGTTCCCAAGATGGAGTCACTTCCGGTCGTCACATTTGTTAGTGACGTCTTCTTTACGTCATGTCTTATAATGTACAGGAAATCCTATGTCTTTCTAATCGATATTTTTAAAAGTCTCGACGGTATGCATTTATTACTTTGTGTCCTGATTCGGCATTTTTGTTCAGTGAGTTTGTCCATTTTTGTTTCAAGTTCTGTTGATTGGGCCACTTGATGCCGCAAATGATGAGTCACAGACAAGCCTCGAGGCTACTTTTCTACACCGCGCTTTTGTAGGCTGTTAGCGTTGCCTACCCTAGACATACTATCAGTTATTTCTATTTTCGTGAATGGGTGCTGTCGTAAGCCCTGGCATCACGAGCCTTTCCTCTGCGAGTGCCAGCAGGCTTTGCATGTGACTCCTAGGTACAGTAACCTTTCACGGTCTAGGCAGACATTCTATCAGGTTTAGTGAATTGGTGTTGCGTCGAATCTGCTCTGTGGTCGTCTCGAATTGTTGGTGGACGAGTTGCGCTCTTTATGGTCTTGGGCGCCAGCTGCAAAACACTTCAGCAACCCTGAGTTTTCGCTTACCTGGCAAATGATCCGGAATCAGCTATCTCTCAATTTCAATATATACTTGGCAGCAATACCCGATTGTCGCAGTTGGGATAGTGGCTTGGAGGAAACATCTGAGCACACTTTCTTCAAATGGTCCGCTGGAGCACCCGTTTGGGATCATGTCGGCAAGTTGACGGCTTATATCGATCCCGAACATCTTGTGTCCATTGATTTCCGGTATGTGTGCAACAATGGTCTGGAGTGAAACTATTGGCAAGAATATGGGTGTCGCGATTGAGGGGAATCATGATCTGATTGGATTCTTTGGCCATCACCTGAGAACTGATAGGAAGTGTTTGCCTTAGTCATGTAGAAGTCAAGTGACTTACCTACCAATGTGGCTGCCTTCTTCTGTTTCCTTGTAAAGCAAGCCAGCTGATTTAACCTCGTTTTATAGGAGAGTGCCTAATACACCAGTTAGTTTGGTCCATTTTGCTAGAATGGACCTGCCCAATACATTTGCATGAGTGGTCTTTATTCACCCATATATTTCTCCATAAAATGACTCAAGTCAGTTTTAGCTTTGGCTACGCTTGCCTACTTGTGTGTCAGACCACTGGCAAGCTAACCAATATTCTACAAGTCAGATTTCAGCAAAAGGTGGGTGCGAGTTGCGAGCTTGGTTCGCGTGAATCTGGCCAATCTTGATTTTCTTTTTTAAGTTTCCTCAAGTCACAATGAGGCAGATCCCAACCCTGGTTAAGCTAGCTTCTCTTTGTTTACCTATTTAAGTAATTATCGTTTCCGTCTTGAGCCTAGCGTTCTCTTTTGTTATGGTCCTTATCAAGATTCCCAATAGCCCCAGTTTATCCTCGATTTTTATCTTGATTAAATTAGCCTTATATATTTACCTATTTCCATATACCGTGACTAGTGAATAATCTTCTTGATTCTGCTTACTGACATAATACAGCGGCCGCTGATCTATTTGTGGAATGGTTGTTTTTATTTCCGCTTGAATGTTTTGTTTCTTTTAATTTTATTACTGAGTTCACCCCTTCATTTCATGTGTACATTTTTCTAAATTAATGAGTAAACTTTTTAAAAGAAGGAAAAATATTTGTGCAATTGTGTCATTGGAGCAGTTATTTGTCATAAAATCAAGAATGGTAAAATAAAAACAGTTTCCCACGCATCTACAACGCCCACAGCGGCTGAAAAAATTATAGTCAAGTCGAAGAAGTGCTAGCTATTATTTTTGCAGTGAAAAGATTTCATAAAATGATACACGGAAGGTAATTTATTCTGCAAACAGATCCCCGACCATTATTGACTATTTTGGGTTATAAAAATGTTATTCCAACACATAATGTCAACAGGTAGCAATGTTAGGGAACGATTTTACTAAACTATGATTTTAAGATTGAATATAGTGTCTGATAATGGTACGAAATTTACTTCAAGTGACTTACAAATTTTTTGCAAATACTATGCAGTAGAACAACTAACAAGTCTGACATACCACCCAAGATCAAATGGTCAGGCTGAACGTTTTGTTGATAAATTCAAAATGTCGTTAAAGAAATCAAACGGAAAGAGACGAAAGAAGTAATCCTCCAACACTTTTTAATAATTCATAGACTGACCTCCCCCCCCTTTATACTGCATTGAGGATGTCACCAGGGGAACTAATGTTCGCCATGAAAATTTAATCGGTGTTTAACAAATTACTATCTGGAAGAAAAATAAAAAGTTGGCATAGTGCTAAATGGACTATAAAAACTTTCGCAACAGGAAATAAGGTTTTCTTCAGGAAAGTTGGAAAGATGGTGAAATAGTAAATTTCATTGGCAGGATGACGTATATGGTACAAAATCGAAAATGGCGACATAAAAGGTATTTAATCCAATTAAAACCAAGATATATCCAGGAAATAAAAACACAATAAAGAGATTTACTTATATCAGGTCATCCCATAAGTTCTCTCAGAATTTTGAATAAAGAAAACAAGTGACCAAATGTTACATTTAATTACAGATTCAATCAACAATGTATTTTCCCTGATTATCTATGACTTCCTTCCATCTATTAACAAGCTTACTAATTCCATTACTGTAAAATTCGTTTGGCTTTCATTCGAAGAACTCACAAATGTCAGTTTTAATCTCTTCCTGTGTTACAAAAGCTGTTTCTTCCAAATGATTCTGTAAGCTACGAAACAAATGGTAGTCTGAAGGAGCAAGATCGGGAGAATAAGGTGGATGAGGAATTTTCTCCCAACCAAGTTCTTCGATCTTTTGTGATGTTATTCTTGCTGTGTGGGGTCGCGCATTGTCCTGATGAAATATCACCTCGTTTCGATTCACTAGAGCAGGTCTTTTTTTTTCCTCAACGCTTGGTTCAAACGCTCTAATTGCTGACAGTATATTTGAGCATTAATTGTTGCATTAGGTGGTAAGAATTCAACGTGGATTATTCCTTGGCGATCCCACCAGATTGAAAGAAGAACCTTTTGTCCATGAAGTTCCCTTCTCGGCTGTGGCTGGGGTCCTTCCCCTTTACCAATCCACTGTCTACGACGCTTAACACTTCGATAAAAGATCCATTTTTCGTCGCCGGTCACAAGTCTATCCAAAAAAGGTGAAACATGTTGGTGAGAATGGAGAGAAGAGCAGATGTCAACTCGAAATTTGAGGTTGTTTTCAGACAATTCATGAGGCACCCATTTTTCAAGTTTAGGAACTTTTCCAAGTTGTTGAAGATGACGATGAACAGTTGTATGGTTTTGAACTGAGAGCCACCGCCAATTCCTCAACTGATAAAGCAGGATTTTCTTCAAGGGCTGCTTCAAGAAGTTTTTCATCAAACTCAACGGGACGTCCGGTTCGATCTTCATCTTCAAGGGTGAAATCTGAATGTTTCTAGCCGCTTCGACTGCTGAGTTTCCTTTCTTGAACTCATAAAGCATTATGTGCCTCAAATGATTCTTGGGTACTTCCATGTTAGCAGGGTTTTAATCAAACAAAATTTAATTTTATTGTTCTCGGAAATAAAATTTGATCAGTTTAAATGCATCTAAATATAAAAATAATATTCTGCTCCATTAGACATTATAAAATAGTCTTTAAATTTCGTCCATTTTAACAAAAAGTTAAAATTCAGACAGAACTTATGGGATGACCTGATAGAAGTGTTGTACGATACATTTGACTTCCCCACTTCAATTATAACTACTCGAAAACACTGTGTTGTTCAAGCTCTTTCCCTAAACCTGTCCCGTGAGTAACAGGTTTTACAAAACCTCCTTCTTCATTACGTGCCTCAGAAATTTCAGCTGACTCTTCATGGTGTTAAGTATGAGTTTCCCATGGTATCCTCAGCATCCTTCTGTAGAACCACATTTCTTTTACTTCAAATCTCTTCTTCATCTTTGAGGAGATTGTCCAGCATTCGCTGCCATACAGCAGGACAGCTATTACGTAATATTTCAGTACTCTTTTCTTCTTCTTTTTCCAGCGAAATGTTCCCGTCTCTTAATACTCAGCTTAGCTTTTGGAATGCATCTTTGGCCATCTCAATACGTCTTCGTATCTCAATATCGCACTTTCCGTTCTCTGTTAGAATACTTCCCAGATATTTAAGTTTCTGTACCTGCTTGATTTTAGTATCCGCGACCTACAGTTTGCATTTGGGGCTCACCCTTTTGCTGATAACCCTGCATTAAAAATTATTCAAAATTAAAAGATAAAAATAAAAGGTAACTTTAGAAGTGACAGGTTACCCACATTTAAGGTCAGGTGTGTTTACTTGATGTCCTGTGTAGAAAGACGGCAGATATACTCTATACTAGATTGTTGAACATAGACTCTACTATTCACTATGAGAAGAACGTCAGCTTATACGAAAATGTTCGCAAAGTGAGTCACAAAATGTGTTGCAAAGTTGTGTTTCAGTGTTTTCCTTGGAATATTATTAATCAGAACTAAGAGCTTATAACGTGTTCAGAAAGTTTTCAAATGATTTATATTCCTTAGTTCCACCAACCCTAAAATACATTAGAGCCATAACGAACAGTTCTCGTTCCCTTAATATTCATTTGTTGAGATGTAGGTTCTACTCGAGCAGCTTCTTCCCACCAACCGATACTTCGTGGAACCGACTCCCAAGAAGATACTGCTCCGATCACTACAAATTTGGCCTGTTCAATTCTAGGGTCAACAGTTATCTTCTTACATATCTTCACAAATTGTGCCTTTAATCTGTAACCTACATCGAGTGGATTTGGCTCTTGTACAAGCTGCACATCATTGTGGATAAAAGGCAAAAATCAAAGAAGAATATGTAATATTATCAGTCTAGACCTAGCACGTCGGCTTCAGTCCCACCGCCTAACGTAGTTTGCCTGTGCTTTTTCTATAGTTATTGTTTTGATGACCTTTTTTTTCACTAGTAGCATGATTTTTAGCGGCATATCAACCACCATGAATTATTTTTTGAGATAATAATGGTTTAGTGGTGCAAGTCTTACTAATTAATCCATAACTGGGGGTCAGAAGAGGTGGATTCATACCTTTCCCAAGGCTATTTGCGCATAAGTTGCGAATATAACGCAACCAAATGGAATTGAAACTCGGCTCACCGATTAACAATTCAAAAGCCATTATCCATAATACAACCCGCTCATCCAAGCTTAGAGCAGCTGGTATTCCCAAGCAGTTATCCATCTAGGTACTGACGAGGCTCGACGTTACTTAACTTTGGTGATCGTATTTCAACGTGATGTGGCAGTCAGCATACTGATACTTCGACTTGACGAATTTAAACACGGTACTATACCATTTCAAGTTCTATTCGGGACTAATCAAAGTCATTTGGGGACTAAGAGAGTTCAGAATGAAATAGGCAAGTTCAGAATGAAACGTCAAAAATTCAAAATGAAATAACCAAGTCCAGAATGGGACGTACCAAATTCAAAATGGAATAGCAAAGTTCAAAATGGGACGTAGCAAATTCAAAACGAAATAGCAAAGTTCAGAATGAGACGTAACAAATTCAAAATGAAATAAGCAAGTTCAGAATGAGACGTAACAAATTCAAAAGGAAATAGCCAAGTTCAGAATGGGACGTAGTAAATTCAAAATGAAATAGCAAAGTTCAGAATGAGACGTAACAAATTCAAAATAAAATAGCCATGTTCAGAATAGGATGTAGCAAATTCAAAACGAAATAGCCAATGTCAGAATGGGACGTAGCAAATTCAAAATGAAATAAGCAAGTTCAGAATGAGACATAGCAAATTCAAAATGAAATAAGCAAGTTCAAAATGAGATGTAGCAAATTCAAAATGAAATAGCCAAGTTCAGAATGGGACGTAGCAAATTCAAAATGAAATAAGCAAGTTTGATTTGGAACGAAGCAAATTCATAATGAAATAAGCAAGTTTGAATTGGGACTAAGCAATTCATTGTGGAAAAATGTTTTGAATTTATCTTCGCGTTTCAATAAACAAATATCATGGATTAAAAAGTCAACTGGTCGGTAAATCAGATAATTAAAAATCGGAATGCAGAGTTGCGTAGATTTTACTATCAATTCCTTTCAAGAGGCTATTCTTGAACGGATGATTTTGTGTCAAATTTAGAGTTTCTGGCACTTCCATTGGTAAGACAATCAAGATGAGGAGAAAAAAGAAAGAGATAGACTGTATATAGTGTTTAAAGAAAAGAGAATAATAGATAGTTATGCAAAATGAAATGATTTGGGGGACAACAGGGCAAATCTCGAAAGTCCTACGAAAAAACAGTAAGGAAATACTGAATGCATATATCAAGACAGACTTTGAAAAAAAGATAGGTATAGTGAGAGATTTTAAGCGCTGAAAGTTGCATCCAAAAACATACACCTTTCATGAATTTTCTTGATTTATTGATTGCTCCTAGAAGATAAACATTTCAATAGTAAAGTTTAGTTAAACATTATTATTTTATCATGAAAATATTTAATTTTAAAGTCTTTTTTAGCAAAATAATTGCTTAGTCTCAAATTGAATTTGCCTAATCCATTTTGAACTTGCTTATTCCATTTTGAATTTGCTACATCCCATTTTGAATTTGACTGTTCCATTTTGAATTTGCTACATCCCATTTTGAATTTGACTATTCCATTTTGAACTTGGCTATTTCATTACGAACTTGCTTAGTCCCAAAATGACTTCCATTAGTCCAAAACTGAACTTGAAATGGTATAGATTGGTGGCAAGGTCTCATACATTTACAGATACAATGGATAGATATAACCGTAAGTTCTATGCTAGCAATTTGTTCACTCGCACTTCTCGCTTGTGGAAATCTCTCCCAGCTTCCTGCTTTCCTGTCAATTACAATCTTCAAAAATTTAAATGTAATATCAATCGTCATCTTCTGACTAGTTGTTCTTTTTTTGTTCTCTGCCCTTAATAATGTTTATCTCCAATTCGTTCACACTCAGTAAAGCCTTGAGTTTTAATGTTTTTTTATTGCTTTAGGGGAAAGGTTTAAAAAATAAAAAAAAATATAAAAAAATACATTCTTATGGCGATATCAGCACAAAAATAGACCCACTTACAAAACAACTCTGACACAGCCTATCAAAACAAACTTGTAATCGCAATCCCGCCGAGAAAAACGCGTTCATCTTACGAAAAAAAATGTTTTGTTAATGGCACTGTTGCTGACGAAGGAAATATGAGAGAAACTAAGATAAAACGTTTTCAACGGGCAACTTTATTTATTTTCAGATCAGGTGAAAGACAATCTGTTTCG
The DNA here is from genome assembly GCA_903632075.3 of Acanthosepion pharaonis. Classification (NCBI taxonomy): domain Eukaryota; kingdom Metazoa; phylum Mollusca; class Cephalopoda; order Sepiida; family Sepiidae; genus Acanthosepion; species Acanthosepion pharaonis. Next base: position 316,622 of record CAHIKZ030001025.1, on the reverse strand, counting down.
TTCCGACTTTTCATCCGGCAGAATCTATCATTACGATCTGAATCTTAGACGTTTTTTCTGGCTAAATTACCGTAATAGCAGCGATAACACATAACAACAAACTTCCTTTACTCGGCCTTTTAACATTGATCAACAATTTGGGATCGGTTGTCATCCACTATTGCTTGATAGAGATTATACACAATCATGTTCAGAATATCATACATTGGACCTGTGAGCAACGAGCAAGATTTAAGGAAAATGGGAAAAAAGGCTTGGAAAATTTGACACTCACAAGACGTACTGAAGGCACGGGGAATGCATTCAAAAATTGGGTAGCCTATCTAACGAGCTTTTGTAACTGGATGGAAGAACGCGGAGATGGTGGTATAGTAAAAACACAAAAATTGTTAAGTGCTACAAAGGATAGGAAGTCGTGGAGAGCTATGATCACCCACATCGTGAATGGACGCGAAACAAAGGAGACGAAAAAGAGAAAAAAAGAAAAAAAGGAGAGAGAAAAAGAACAGAAACATGAAAAAGAAGAGAAAAAGAGGAGAAAAAAGAAGAAAAAAGAAGAGAAAAAGAGGAGAACAAAGAAGAGAAAAAGAAGAGAAAAAAGAAGAGAAAAAGAGGAGAAAAAAGAAGAAAAAAGAAGAGAAAAAGAGGAGAACAAAGAAGAGAAAAGAAGAAAAAAAGAGAAAAAAGAGGAGAAAAAGAAAAAAAAAGAAGAGAAAAAGAGGAGAAAAAAAGAAGAGAAAAAGAAGAGAAAAAAGAAGAGAAAAAGAGGAGAAAGAAGAAGAAAAAAGAAGAGAAAAAGAGGAGAAAAAAAGAAGAGAAAAAGAGGAGAAAAAAGAAGAGAAAAAGAGGAGAACAAAGAAGAGAAAAAGAAAATGAAGAGAAAAAAAGAAGAAAAAAAGAAGAAAAAAAAGAAGAGAAGAAAGAAGAGAAAAAAAAGAAAAAGAAGAATGAAGAGAAAAGAAAGAGAAGACGAAGACACTGGTGCATCTCTGTGGACAAATGACAATAAATATTTTCAATATTCCAGCACTCTCCTCACGATCCTAGATTTTTGGCAATGCTTTCGTTTCTTGATGTTTATTTCCACATTGGAACTTTTTTCTAAAGTAAAATTTAAAACTATATAAATTAGGCTTTAGTAAAATTAAAGTTTCAAATTTTAGCGGACACATCATTAGAACAGATTATGTTAATTAATTTTAATTATGTTAATCAATTTCAAACAAAATAAAACCCTCTTTTTATTACCGTAGAATTTTTTTACAACACGCTGAAATAAATATAACATTTATATTATTTAAATATAGAGAGATAGATAGGGATGAATAATGTATGATATCTCTACTGAGTGGATACCAACATATTTTTTTAAGGAACTTATAATTTACTAGCCGCCATACACAGTTGGTCAATCAGAAAAAAACGTTCATTTAGAATAGAGCAAAAACAGCATCCTGTTTAGATGTAACACAGTACTTTCATTAAAAAACGTTTTGAATTAATGCTGTTGCTGATATAACTGAAGTCGCCTGTATTTATTCAATTGAAGTTAGCCGAGGACATGAAGACGTAAACAGGCAACATGAAGACCCACTTCAGACTACATTTATTTTGAAGTTTTTGAAATTCAATTTGTCAGTGTGCTACAAAGGATGTAAAAGAGGATACATTTATAAAGCAATTGTTAAGTTAGATGAAAACTAGTTGAAAGATCAACGAAAAATAAGAAAGAAACCAGTAAAATCGCTATTTACTCGGGTTTTCATTATATGGGTGGACTCACTTATCAAGTTAAATGACTGTTAAACAATAAATTTACGGCTGGCTACAGTTCAGTAAGTTTGTATTAGATTACCTGAACATTAAGGGAGTTTTTAGTTTTAAAATTTTTTTAAATCGATTTGTGTTGAAATCGATTTTTCGTTTTAGGCGGTTTTTCGCTAAATGCACTGGTGTAGAAATAAAACAAATGAGCTATCGTTGGGCTCGTGATGGTGTAAGTAACCTACATACCGAGTTTGAACGAAATCGGAGTAAAAAAGTTGAATTTATCGATTTTTCACCGGCTTTATCGCTTATTAATGTTTTTTTTTAATTGTCGATTTTTTACGCTAAGCATCTGTGTCTTAAATTGTACAATGCATCTGCCATGTTTGGTCAAAATCAATTGGATGGATCTCGAGTGAAAAGGTATCACACAGACAGAGAGACAGCCACACAGATATCCTCTGTTTTATACAGATGGAGAGAAATTAAAAAATTTCACTGCATTTAAAACATATATCAAATTATGAATCTGAAATGTTTCAGCATTTAAACAGGTATAGTTATTTAATTTTTAGAAATGTCATACTCTTCAGATAAGAAACATTTATACAGAACTGGACATTTCTCTGGTGAATATTCGTGCGCGTACTACTACTACGTCCGTGTGTCAGGTATAAATAAAATGACAAGATATCAAGTAGGCAATCTGTGTGGAGTCTGAGCAACAGTCGGCGTAACAAGCTGTCGACTTTGTAAGAGGAGTTAGTAAAAACCCTCCCCTGTGTCTAGTAAATTTCGTATTGTACGAAAACTGTCTTTATACGAAGAATTGTATTGATTCATTTGTTTTTTACAGTTTATCAACCCTTTGCAGGTTATTTCAAGTCGAAACATATTTTGAGATTTTAAGAACAATTCTTTTAATTTTGCAAGTGAATATTTTGTTAACATTTTCTTGAAGGTACAAGTCTTAATAATTGACACATTGATGAGGAGAGAATAGGTGGATTCATGCCTTTTCCAAAGGTATTTGCGCATAAGTGAATGTAATGAACCTGACTGGAATTCGAACTCGGCTTTCAACACCTGTTATTCCCATCTAGTTACTGACCAGGTTCGACATTGCTTAACTTCGGTGATCGGGTTAGAACCGGTGTTTCAACTTGATATGTTCGTAAACCACGAAGATACTGAGAAAACGTATGGCATAAGTACAGTTTCAAACTTGTCATCTGCATTGATTGAATGAATGATTGATTCTTTTTTACGACTTATCAACCCTTTGCAGGTTATTTAAAGTCAGACAATATTTTTAGATTGTATGAATGTTTTTAGGTAATAATGATAACAAGCCGTACTAGTTAACACATAGCTGGAGGAGAAAAGATGGATTCATACCTTTCCCAAAGGTGTTTGCGTGTAAGTGAATATAACGAACCCAACTGAAATGGAAACTCAGGTCTCTAATAATTCTGGGTCATTTTCCCTCACAAATCCCGACGTACGAGCTTACAATACCTGGTATAGCCCAAGCGGCCATCCATCTTAGGTATTGAGCAGGCTTAACGTTGCATAACTTCAGTGATCTTACGGAAACTGATCTTTCAACGTAAGTCATGGCATTTGTAAATAAGTCAATAAACCCAGATATCTCTTTAAAAAGTCAGGGATCGATTTTGTATTGTATCGATATTATAAACAGGATCCCCATTTTTAATATGATTAAAAAATTCTATACCTTTTCGACTTTGACAAATCTCATTGATAGAAGGTCTAAGACAGTGTTTCCCAAAGTGGGCGATAGCGCCCTCTTGTGGGCTCTGTTATGTTGAAAGAGGGCATTGGGAGTTTTTTTTTATTTATTTCATTTGGGGTGGGGCGGTGAACATACTCAGGTAGCTGTAGGGATGTATCCATTTTTTCAGATTTTCAAAAATTATTCAATATTGGCCACAAAAGGAAATTTTTGAAAGTGCTGTGGAAAGCTATCAAAGTTTTCTTCGTTCCTTTTTCAACTTCCTATATGGCTGAATGTGGTTTCAATTCAGTTACAGAGCTTCTTACTAAACAAAGAAACCCCTGCAAATTATAAAACAAGGTGATTTACGATTACTTCCAAGAATCGTGAAACCTAGAGTAAGAGCCTTAGCCAGTAATCACCAAAGTCAACCATTGCATTGAAAATATTGAGATAAGCTATCATAAAAATTTGTTATAGGATTTTAATTATTGGCATTTCTAATAGAAATGAAAACATTATTAACATTATTTTTGCACTAATATCTAAGTGTTATCTTGCTAAGAAAAATGAATTCAGTATAATATTCGAAATTTAATTTGACCGGTGTTTTGTTGACTAAAAGTTTGTGACCAAAAGGGGAGCTAGTTGAGAAAATATTTGGAAACGCAGGTCTAAGAGATTCTTATCTGTACAAATTTTGCTACTTTTTAATTTTTTTTTTTTTTTACGAATGGTCCAGTCAATTTAAATAATACCGAATCGTAAAATAAATTCTACAAAATTATTTCTTCTTTCCTTTTTTTTTTTTCTTATTCACATAAATATCAAAACTCATTTTCACCTGTTTTACTACTACTGTCTGCTAGTTACTGGAATGTGTTTTTATTTATACTTTTGTTTTTCCTTTCTGGACTTAAATTCGCCGCAATCTTGTTGTATTTTTGTGTGAACATGTCCGTCCTTTTGTTCGAAATACACTGTAAATAGCGTGTTACAAAACACAATATAAGCTATATACATTCTTATTTTTACTCGATACAAATCGGATAAAAGAGATGAACGGATGTTAAATTTGGCCGGTATAAAATCTAAAAATGTTTTATTCTAGAATTTCTCAAGAGCAAAGAATTTCTCAAGAGTAAAGAATTTCTCAAGAGCAAATAATTTCTCAAGAGCAAATAATTTCTCAAGAGCAAATAATTTCTCAAAAACAAAGAATTTCTCAAAAACAAAGAATTTCTCAAGAGCAAAGAATTTCTCAAAAAATAATTTCAAAGAAATTTTCTCAAGCAAATAATTTCTCAAAAACAAAGAATTTCTCAAAAACAAAGAATTTCTCAAGAGCAAAGAATTTCTCAAGAGTAAAGAATTTCTCAAGAGCAAATAATTTCTCAAGAACAAAGAATTTCTCAAGAACAAAGAATTTCTCAAGAGCAAAGAATTTCTCAAGAACAAAGAATTTCTCAAGAGCAAAAGTAGGGGATGCATATTACATGAGTGGCTGTTATGCAAGAATAATTGCAGTAGTTAAGCAGTGTTTCAACAAATTGGGTAACCAGAAATGGAAAATAGAAAGTCATTTAAAATAAAAAAGAGATAATTTAAATTTCTGCGGTACATTATGAGGAAGAACGGTTTGGGAAGTTTAATACTCACAGAACGTATTAAGGAAAGGCGAGGTAGAGGGAAACAGTGAGCAACTTACCTATTGAGATTTTGCTGTTGGATAACAGGGCAAGGAAAATGTGAGATGGGAAAGCGTCAGACGTTGCTCAGAACTATACGGACAGGAAGCCGTAAAGAGCCATGTTCGAGCACGTTTCAAATTGACACGCCATATAGATGATGATGATTGAAATTTAACGAAAAAAATTTATCCAGATCAAATTCTGGTAAAGAAAAAGAAAAAAAAAATGATTATCATAAATAAATTCGGACTCATCTAAATCTTCCAATCCCTTCAAATCCACTTTTAACTGTGGACATTTTTTCGCGGGAGACGGAGGGTTGGTGGAGAATTTAAAAAGTGAACCAAATTTTGGGTAAAAAGAAAAAACAAAAATAAAATGATTATCGGAGACAAATTCAGATTCATCTAGATCTGCCAACTCTATTTTTAACTGTGACCATTTTTTTCGCAGGCGGCGAGGGTAGAGAGAATTTAGACTGAACATTGGTCACTGATTAATCCTTTTAGAAATAAGAATTTCAAAAGAATTTGTTGACAATATATATATATATATATATATATATATATATATACACGTACGGTTCTCAAAGATGAATTGTGTTTTGTTCTCAAACACAACAGGTGTAACTCATTACATCCCGAATACAGAAATTATTTACTTTCTTTTTGCTAATATAAACAGTTGAAAGTCATATATACAATCAATTGCTAAAAATTCTGGAAAAAAGATTCCGCTTCTGTTATCGTTCCGAGAACATTTTTTTTCGCTTTCCAAGAGTCAGATTAAGAAAAAAAAAGTGGGGTATTGCAGCCATATCTTAACTATAACTGCTCAATTTCCACTTTCTAGTCTTGATAAAAATCAGAATCGTTTACACATATTTTTTAGTGGGGGAGCTTATTTTACACTCTCTCCCGCAAATGCAAAGTTACAAAATTTTCGCTAGTCTTTTGCTATTGCAAACGTTCAGCTGAGCTCTCTAGTCTGTAGTTCCGCCAGTTCAAAAACATACTGCTAAGGTTTACCACTTCCACAGAGTCGAATCTCTCTCATTACCTCCGTGTTAAAACCTAAGAAACAAAAATGTTTCACTCAGATAGATTTTACCAATAACTGTCATTTTGAGTTTGGTGCTTACGTTTACTAATTGATAGATTCGTTTTCTACGGCTTATCAACCCTTTTCCGGTTACTTAAATAATATTTTTAGACTCTAATAATTTTTTGTAAGGGGAGCTAATTATTAGAGTCTAAAAATATAGTTTCAGCGTGATATAGCCGTAAACTCGAGTGCTTTTGTTAATACTTTAAAGAAACGGCAACCTACTGCGGGAATATCTTCTGCCTAGTTAGTCATGAATCGAAAGAGATATGATCGCCTATGCGTGTATCACGTATGGAATTTAATTAACATGGTTAATCGTGATCTGTCCTCCTTATCCTCATAATCTTCACTCCCTTCTCTGATATTCACATCATTAATCATTACCATTTCGACTATATTTCTCTACCTTGATTGTTTCTCGAGCCTTACGCATATGTGAAGCCGCTTGTTTGTGATCTCGTTTGTACAGGGTTTTCGGTATCACAATAACGGAAGGAAACATTAAAGGAATGGTACAAATATTGGAGAAAGTCTAATTTCGTTGTTATAAATGTAAATCCATTGTTAGAAATTAGTTGACGACGTGTTACTAAAAAGTTCTCAGCGCGACCAAGAAGAATGAACATGAGCCATGAAACGTGTTTATTTCCGCAGTTCAATGAATATTCTCCATTGCTTCTAAGGTTTCTTTAACTCTTCGCGCAACGACTCAAAAATCTTATGTTTGGTCACGGAAATACTGATATTAGGAAATGGTTCAAGAACTTTTCAGTACCCCATAGTAGGTTATAAAAGTGTTTTTAGGGGGCCGACTAATCTTGATAAAATAACCCTGATTGTAATAAACAGCAATATATCCCCACCCGAGACCAATGTACAAAAGGATGGATGAGCGATGCTGATGACATAGGTATTCATAGTTGGAACAAGAGTGTCCTTGAAAAAAACAAAAAAAAAACACACCATCCTCTATTGGAAGAAATAGGGCTCGGGATAAATCTTTCCAATACAGAAAAAAAAAATTAAATCAGAATGAAAACAGTGATGGCGTGTACATTAAGTCCTTCATAAAAATCCAATATGTGGAATTTGAAAATACTGAACACTTCGAATACCTCGGTGTATGGATCAATTATAATAAATTTAGTATAGGGGATAAGAAAACTCAACAACGAATATATTATACGAGGGGTAGTTTTACCCAATACCGCGAGTTGCTACAAAGTCAAAATATTAACATAAAAACGAGTCACGATTTTAAATAACTTCGTCAGATCGGGATATTCCTATGGATGCGATGCATGGCACCAAACTCATTCAGAAATATCTAAACTGTCGGTTGTATACAACCGCATTCTCAGATCGATAATCAAAAATGGCTTCTAGCGAGACTGGCGTGTAGGTCCCAGCGAGGACCATCTTGCATTGAATCTCGTAGTCTGGAGTTACAGAATCACAAGGAACTGTACTGGATAACAGAAATCAAACTACTTGAAGACTTCCAACAGCAGTAACAATTAAAATGGGTAGATCATGTCATTCGAAGAGGGAATAATGGCATAATCAAGATGTTGACGTTCCGCAGAAACCCCAAACAAAAGACATGGAAGGAAATTTCCAACAATACCGGGAAGAGCAACAGAAAACTCTTTGCATCACAACAAATCTATAAATGTAACCAGGGTGAATTTAAAGTTATGCCAATATATCAAACAATTATATCTTTGGTTATGATCCAAGTTAAGATTCTCAACCTCCCCAGTTTGTTTTGGCCCACTTTCATCTCGACTGGGTCAGCTTTGATTCTCATTGCCCGTCTATATTTTCTCTTTTCCCCTCTCCCTTAGCGAGAGAGCCTCTTGATTTTGTCCAAGGGGCAGAATACAGCGGCTTCTCTTTTTCGAAGGGTTGGACGGGTGCTAATAACTTCAGTTATGTTTATTTTTGCTTTGTTTTGATATTTAATTTGTTTTGGGGTTCACCCCTCCCCTTTCATGATCATTCATCCGATTTGTATATATTATATATATATATATATATATATATATATATATATATATCTAGCATCTCATTGGGATGTTTTTTTTTTTTTTATAGCCCAGAGAGAATGTGGTATTATGGTGTATGGGGGATTGATTGGCGACGGGTGAGTTTTTATAGTGAATGAGGAAATTGTAACGAGTGAATGGGTCGTAAATCCGATTAGCTAGGTATAAGATAGTTAGTGAAGACCAGCCTCAACCCATTCCCCCTTTTCGGCTTTGTACCATAACTGTATTAATTTACAATAAATCTCAATATATCAAACAATTATTCTTACCTACAAATACAAAAAAAAACTTTTTTCAACGTTATTTCCTGAGGATCGAACTCACTGTTCAGTTGTAATTAATCGAGCGAGAGAAGCGTGGTAACCAACAGACTACGTCGAATTACCATCGCCAACTTTGTATTATTTATATAAAACTCGGAATAGTCTGTTTTTCCGTTAAAAAAAAATGTTTTTCAAACAATTTTGAATGTTGAAAAGATTTATTGACACGAGCCAAACAAAACTTTCTATGGAAGTACAAATGTCAAAGAATGGAATCAGGTATTCTGGAAATAATTATATTCAATCTCTTAAAGGAATTATTTTTTATTTGTTGTACACTCTCCCACTTTTATGAAGTGACTTTCTTTTTGGCCAGTTTAAATGTTGCCTGACAAGAATGAAAAATTAAAAATAGCCTAACATATAAAATGAGTATCATGGTGATAAAAAAAGGTACTAACATTTATATTATTTTTTCTTTTGTCTTTATAAACAAAAAAGTATTTAAAATAACACGTTTATAAACAAAATGTGTTTAAAATAACACGTTTATAAACAAAAAAAGTATTTAAAATAACACGTTTATAAAAAAAATGTAAAATAATACGTTTATAAGCAAAAACGTATTTAAAATAACACTTTTATGAACAAAAAAGTATTTAAAATAACACGTTTATATACAAAAAAGTATTTAAAATAACCCGTTTATAAGCAAAAACGTGTTTAAAATGACACGTTTATAAACAAAAAAGTGTTTAAAATAACACGTTTATAAACAAAAAAGTATTTAAAATAACACGTTTATAAACAAAAAAGTATTTAAAATGACACTTTATAAACAAAAAGTGTTTAAAATAACACGTTTATAAACAAAAAGTATTTAAAATAACACGTTTATCAACAAGAAAGTATTTAAAATAACACGTTTATAAACAAAAAAGTATTTAAAATAACACATTTATAAACAAAAAGTATTTAAAATAACACGTTTATAGACAAAAAAGTATTTAAAATAACACGTTTATAAACAAAAAGTATTTAAAATAACACGTTTATAATGTTTACATATTATTAAGGGTGTGCGTTGTAGTGTGATGGATTCTCGGAATGAAAAAACCGAGTTCGACTTCCAGTCAGGTTCGTTACATTCACTTACGCACAAATTTCCTTTGGGAGAGGAATGGGTTCATCTCTTCTTCCCCCAGTTATGAATTGAATAGCAGGATAGACTGGGTTGGTAACCAGTCTACCACAGAAAGAAACAGCAACCTACTGCCTAGGCGGTTATGTATCGAAAGAGACATAAGCGCCAAAGTGACTTAATGGCATTTAACTGAGTTATATATTATTAAAGCGGTTAACCTGTAGAATAATGTTCAGATATCTTGATATATCAAATCTTTTTAAAAAAAAGGTTCACTATTAAAGCAACCAATTCTTTATACTTTCTCAAACTGTACCATCTCCAGTTGTCTGTAGCCGTACGTACCTCTGATACTTTTGAAACGAGATCTTTTTTCAATCTACGACGGTAGGATTTTTTTATCATTTCGTTTAACAAGCTTCGGTGATATTTCATATATGTTAATACTCACCGGTGTCTGTTTCGCCTTTTGTGTCGCTTTTCCCTTTCTTCCACTGAACCAGTGATGTTTCTGAACGACATATCGCAGAAATAGAACTCTAAGAACCAAGTGGAAGTGCGGGTGGTGTAATGGATAACGACTCGGAACTAGAAATCGGAGAGATGAGTTCGAATTCTATTCGAGTTCGTTGCGCAAATACTATTGGGAAAAGTATGAATACATCTCTTTTCTCTCCATATACGGCTTAAATAATAAGGCAGACTGGGCTCTTTTGCTGCAATTGGTAACCAGTCTATGAGAAAGACAATTCTGAATTCAAAACCGTTTGGACGTGGAGTTAGTAACTCCATCCCGGAAAAAAAACTACTACTTGCTATGGGAACCGCAACAGTAATACTTAGCGTACTGAGGGTGTGCTGCGGCCCCACAATCCTCAGGGAGTCTACAGGCCTTGAGAGGTGAGGGCCCATACTTATCAGGGAGTATACGGGACGTGGGAGCTGTGAACACAGAACCCCCAAGGAATCTACGGGGCTTGAAAGTTGTGGTCTCATCCTCCTCAGAGAGTCTACGGGGCTTGAGATCTGTGGCTCCATCATTCTCACTAAGTCTACGGGGTTTGAGATCTGTGGCCCTTACTGCTCACTGAGTCTACGGGGTTTAAGATCTGTGGCCCGATCCTCCTCGCTGAGTTCACGGGGTTTGTGAGCTGTGGCCCGATCCCCCCTCACCGAGTCTACGAGGTTTGAGATCTGTGGCCCGATCCTCCTCACTGAGTCTACGGGGTTTGAGACCTGTGGCCCATACTGCTCACTGAATCTACGGGGTTTAAGATCTGTGACCCGATCCTCCTCGCTGAGTTCACGGGGTTTGAGAGCTGTGGCCCGATCCCCCTCACTGAGTCTACATGAGGTTTGAGATTCAGGCCTGATCCTCCTCACTGAGTCTACGGGTTTGAGAGCTGTGGCCCATACTGCTCACTGAGTCTACGGAGTTTAAGATCTGTGGCCCGATCCCCCTCACTGAGTCTATGGGGTTTGAGAGCTGTGGCTCGATCCTCCTCACTGAGTCTACGGGGTTTGGGAGCTGTATCCTCACTGAGTCTACGAGGTTTGGGAGCTGTGGCCCATAATTCTCAATGAATTTAAGCGTAGTACTAGATTGGCAGTACGGCCTCTATTACCATTGAAATCGCTTGATGTAACCGTAACTTCTATCCTAATAATTTATTCTCTCGCACGTCTCGATAGTGGAACTCTCTTCTAGTTTCTTGCTTTTTTGTTAACTATAATATTTAAAATTTTAAACGTAACGTCAATCATCATCTTCTGTATCCATAAATCCTGTTCTTTATCGTCATCTCTCTTTAATAAGGTTTTTCTCGTTTTCTTTCACTTTCAATAATCCCTGACAGCCAAATTAGATATTAATCTTTAAATATTCTTGATTCACTGTTTTGTTTTTGACCCGCTTCCGAAATTTACATTTTTAGATAAATTTTCCTACTGTAAATTGGTTTCGTTTCGCTTTTTGATACACATTCTTTTACTCTCTGTGTTTACTTATTTGAAAATTAATGGTATTAATGATTTTAGACAAATGATATTGAAAATTAATGGCAGTGATGACATTAGACAAATGATATTGAAAATTAATGGCAGTGATGATTTTAGACAAATGATATTGAAAATTAATGGCAGTGATGATTTTAGACAAATGATATTGAAAATTAATGGCAGTAATGACATTAGACAAATGATATTGAAAATTAATGGCAGTGATGATTTTAGACAAATGATATTGAAAATTAATGGCAGTAATGACATTAGACAAATGATATTGAAAATTAATGGCAGTGATGATTTTAAAATGATATTGACAAATGATTATTGAAAATTAATGGCAGTGATGATTTTAGACAAATGATATTGAAAATTAATGGCAGTGATGATTTTAGACAAATGATATTGAAAATTAATGGCAGTAATGGATTTAGAGAAATTTAGACAAAACATTGTCATATACTGAAGCCAAGAGGATAAATTTAGTCTTCTGTTTAATTCACAGTTCTAGTTAAAAGATGGCAGAAGGAGGCCGAAGACGGAATCAGATATTTATTTGATTGTTCTAACATACAGTCAGTTATGTGCCATGCGTGATACACGCTTAGGCGATCGTGTATCTTTCGATATATGACTGACGAGGCAGATTTTTCCCAGCAGTTGATTGACATTTCTTACTGCAATAAACCAGCTGCCATCCAAGGCTATAGAAGCCGGTCTGTCCATTTAAGAAGCGGATTCATATCTTACCCAAGGGTATTAGCCCGTAAGTGAATGTAATTGATTCGACTGGAATTCGAACTCGGCTCTCCGATTACTCAATCCGAGCCAGTATCCATTACACCACCGTTTAGTCGCCTTTATTGTAAGAGAGAAAGAATTTGCATTATTTGCATTATTGCCATATTTACGGCGTTTCGGCCGTTGTACGCTCTCACATTCTTCAGGTGATATTTCTTGGAATTTCGAAACGAACTCTTTATTTAGTCCATGGTGATGGATTGTCCTAATTCTACGTGCCATGCTTTTGGCTATTTCAGTTTTCAGTTCAGCTCTCCAAGGTTTTGTTCCCTCTCCTGTGGCCAGGTATAGAACTCTCAACTCTTTAGATTAAGTCACTTTTGGATCAATCAACCAAAGCTCTTATCCACTGGGCGAAGAGAGATGAGATGAACAGATAATACACTTTGTTCCCAGATCGATGGCCAGGGAGTGAAGACAAGCGTAAATCGAGTAGCAGTAGTTGTTCGGTCAATGAATGCCAAATGTTTCCTTATAAAGAAACGGATAACATTACCATTAGAGACGAGGAGAAGAGATACAACCGTTTCATCCCAGCCCGATGATCAGGGAGTGGAGACAAACGTAAATCGAGTATCACTGGCTGTTTAGTCGATGAATGCCAAATGTTTCCTTATAAAGAAACGGATAATATTACCATTACCATTAGAGGTGAGGAGAACAGATACTACTCTTTGATCCCAGCCCAATGATCAGGGAGTGGAGACAAGCGTCAATCGAGTATCACTGATTGCTTGGTCGATGGATGCCAAAGGTTTACCTATAAGGAAACGGTTAATATTACCATTGCCATTGTCATCTTTGTCTTTTTCTACATTGACAGATTTTTTTTAGGTTTCCCCTGAAGTTCTCGTACCACTTTAAATAGTTAATGACTGCAATTTTCTCCGCATGCTGTTTCTAGTTCAGACCTTTTCTTTCTAAGCTTTTCATTTCTTCAACGTTCAGACAAGCTCTGTTCACTTCTCTATTTCACTCGTTGTATTTGTCTTTAAATGTTTTCGATTTCGGCTTTTCTATGTTTCCCCCTCTTACCATTCTTCTGTTTTCACATAGATCAATAAATTCCTTTCGCATGCTTACCATTTCTTCGTGTCTTTCGAAAAATGAAACATTCTTAATAAACTCCAAAGAAGAATATGCAATGTTATTGATCCTGACCATGCATTTCGACTTCAGTAACATTCCCACCACTGTAATATAGCTTCTCTGTACCTTTTTCTATAAATACTTTCCTGATAATTATTCTGATGAACTATCCTCTATGATACTATGATTCATTGGGGTGTCATTTTTTTTAAGTTGTTATTTTTAAACCACCTCTCCCCCAGACAAATTGTACATATGAGAATTAATTAGGACTTCATACAGACTTTAAAGTATTATGGTTGATACAATAAAAATGGTAAGATGTTTTACTTTCGTGTAAGGAATACTGTGGCATGTTTGGTTCAGCAGTTATGGCTAGCTAAGTTTAAGAGAAAACAGACTGAAGACCAGCCTTCCCTTATCCCACTGTTTTGGCCTTGTGTCGGATTTTTGTATTCGCAAAATAAATATTACTTTCCTCTATGGTACCTAGATTTTTCCTCTATGGTACCTAGACTTTTACTCTACGGTACATAGACTTTTCCCTTACGGTACCTAGACTTTTCTTCTGTGGTACCTAGACTTTTCCTCTACGGTACCTAGACTTTTACTCTACGGTACCTAGACTTTTCTTCTATGGTACCTAGACTTTTCCTCTATGGTACCTAGACTTTTCCTCTACGGTACCTAGACTTTTCCTCTACGGTACCTAGACTTTATGAATTTAAGCGACAAGGTCTCATCAATTTACAGTTCAAATGGTTAGATGCAACCGTAAGTTCTATGCTAACAGTTTCTTCTCTCGCACTTCTCGCTTGTAGAACTCTCTTCAGGCTTCTTGCTTTCCAGCCAACTTTGATCTTCCAAACATTAAATGCAACATCAGTCGCTATCTATTCTCTTCTTGATTCCTATTCTTTTATTCTTCTTGCTCCTTAATAATCTTTCTGTTTTTCTTATTCTTTTATACTCAGTAACTTCTTGCGTCTTAGTGGGTTTATTTTCTTGCCTGGGGTGAAATGATTGACACAGTCTTACTACAAAGAAATAAATTGTTTAAATAAATGCACACCACACCATTGCTTTCTTCTTTCATTTTTTTTTTTTTTACTCTACTTGATTCATTGTTCCTACTTTCTCTTTAAAAAGATAATATTGCTTTCACCGTGAAACATGAGGCTTTACCAACATTTGATATTTCTAAATTTCTAAGTATTCTTTTATTCGTTAAGCTATTTTTAATTTTGCATTCTTGTCAAACAACTTTCAAACTCAACCAAAAGAAAATAACTTCACAAAAATGCAAGTGCGTACAATAAGTAAACAATAATTCCTTTAAGAGATTGAATATATTGATTTCCAGATTGCTTTGTTACATTCTTTAACATTTATACTTCCTGAGAAAATTTTCATTGTTTGACGTCAATAAGGTTTTTCGCCAATAAAAATTGTTTAAATGTATTAAACAAATTTTCTCGAGTGGGCATACAAACTGTACCGAGTTTTATACAAACACTAAAACAGTTGGAGCTTTTTGAATAGAGCAATTGTTAGCCTTGTTGTTAACGAGTATGACGACAGAAAACTGAAGAACGTACAACGGTCGAAACGTTGTGCGTATAACAAACAAAACGAGAATACTAGTTTGAAAAGTATGGCATTTTGTTTTTATCAACTCTTAAATGGTGCGTATTATAAACTGATATTACATTGGATATCAACGTATATCATCAATTGAGGTTTCAACTTTTTTCAACGATACGGGCAGCATTCATTCATGATTTGACACTAAATGACGAATAGGTAACTTTAAGATTTATGGGGTTACTATTTACTATGATTCATGACGCTATGTCTTTTCCTGGAGTACTGGCTTGCAAATAAAGTCGGAAGGAAAAGCCAAAGATACAATGTAAACTCCATTGTGCATGGAACGCTTCAATGAGTATCACACAGCTAAAAAAGAAAATTGTAAATTTCGGAACCTAACATCTGAATTCAGAACCTGAAAAGTGATCGTTTGGAGATCCTATGACACACTAAGTGCATCATTCCTCTGTATTCCTTTCTTCCGAAAAGTCTGTCTGGTACTACACAAGATTTTACCACTATAATCAGATCATATGTTCAGGTAGTCCGGCTATTTGGGTCTAAGAACTGTCCCCGTAGACTACCCTTATTTCATAAAACCGGAAGTCGGAATGGCTACAGTTAAACAAAAAGAGGAAAAAGAGAGAAACGGCGAAGCAGTGACTATAAAGTGAAAAAAAAAAAACGACTAAGAGGACAAATATCCACGACATTCTACACATGCGCAGACGGCCGCATAGGCACACGCACGCATACATACACTATGAAAAAACTTGCAAAGTACATATAAAAAACAAAAATAAAAAAGTATAGCAGTCAATGGCTGATATCCCCTGACGAGCGAACGGAGAGATTCCCGGAGGTTCCGCCAGTGAAACTCTGAAGTCAGGATGCTGAAGGTAACATCCATCAGCTAAGGGACAAAACTTTTATTTGTATTAAATTATAAGGTCGTATTATCTTTAAAGGGGTTACAAACAGCCAAAGGTGGGACTCGAGCGAAGAAACAGCAACACGTGCGTAGATGAAAGAAGAGAGGTTTATTATAAAAGAGAATACACTACTGAAAGACAGGGAATTGGGTGGCCGGCTAGTAATTCCTGAATCAAGGATATTTACCTTACCTCCTCCCCGCGTCACAGGATGTGCACAAGGCCGTTTTTAATGCGGTGTCAAAATCGACTAGCTTAGCTGGAGAAGAATCTCCAACTAATTGCCGAAGCAAGAATATTTGCCAACCGCCCCACGCGGTCAGATATGGCACAAGGCCAAATTTAACGTGGGGTATCCAAACCCGTAGGCTCGGACAAAAATTCACCGTAGACCCCGTAAAAACGGGGTCGGGTAGCTGTGTACCACCCCAGACGAGACTCTGCCCTTCGGCATGGCCTCGTCTGGGTTCCTCTCTTTGACTAGCTTAGCTGGAGACGAATTTCCAACTAATTGTCGAAGCAAGCCCCCAGGTATATCCTGTGCTCACCATGTTTAGCTACTAATATAGTCAGTTCACATAGGCGATAGGGAGTGTGGGACATTCCATTATAACATATATATATATATATATATATATATATATATATATATATATATATTGAAATATTTTTTCAACCTTTGGAAGTAAAGTCTGATGATCCAGAGCCCTGTTAAAGGAGTTGTGGTGAAATAACTTATTACATGGAACCTTAAAGTGGTCTGTTTTTATTCAAACAAATATATATATATATATATATATATATATATATATATATATATATATATATTTTGTATATTTGGGCAGCAATCCCTTCCTTTATGCATGTTTCATTAAAAACGACAGACAGGTACTATGAGTTGAGCTTTTTTATTTATTTTTCTTGTGTTCTGACAAGAGCTTTTTTTCTGGACAAAGAGTGTAAGAACTGTCCGAATGTTCTGTATTTCCGAGCGCTTTCGGCTATACCTTTAGCCATTATCAAGGATGA
The DNA here is from genome assembly GCA_903632075.3 of Acanthosepion pharaonis. Lineage (NCBI taxonomy): Eukaryota > Metazoa > Mollusca > Cephalopoda > Sepiida > Sepiidae > Acanthosepion > Acanthosepion pharaonis. Next base: position 299,416 of record CAHIKZ030001025.1, on the reverse strand, counting down.
TTCAATTATCAGCTTCTTACACACTCTTTGTCCAGAAAAGAAAGCTCTTGTCAGAACACAAGAAAAACTTAAATAAAAAGCTCAACCGTAGTAAATAATGAAACATTATATATATATATATATATATATATATATATATATATATATATATATATATATATATATATATATATCGACTAAGATTTGAAGGAATATGGCTCACAAGGCTGGTATATGTCTATGCCGCAGCATGTGAAGGACTATGTTAAGAAGTTCTTATGTCGTTTCCCTGCCATTCCTCTATGTGATAAACATGTGGACATTAATTTTGTTAGACTACAGCCTACCAGACTTAAAATCCACTGACTTGAATTGAAGCGACTAAATTGAATCAATAGCCGTAGCTTCTGCAAGTTGTGTCAGTATGTCGTGGCTGAATATTTTTCTCGTCAGAATCCATGTTGCACATTATAAATCTACCATTCATCCGTGCATTGATTGCTACAAATATTTTTATGGTAACAGTTCTGACGATCTTTATTCCCGGGTGTCCCGACTGCATGAATTTAAGCGTGCTACTAGATTGGAATCTAGGTCCCACCCTTTTACTGTTGAAATAGCTAAATGAAACCGCCACTTCTACTCCAACAGTTTCTTTTCTCGCACTGTGTAACTGCCTTACGTTTATTTGCTTCACAGTTACAATCATCAAAAGTTTAAATGTAACATCAATCGCCATCTTCTGTCACTTTAAATCTCGTTAATCTTTTGTAATTTTCTCAATCCTACCTGTTCTTAGTCTTCGTTTTTACTTTCAATTTCACTTTTTGTAACTCCCTGCGTTCTAGTGGAATTTCCGCCTTGCTTGGGGTGAAATGATTAAAAAAATGTGACTTGCCCAATGTAGATGGATTTTATGGAATATGGCGTCTATAACTGAATATTTTATTCTCATAGAATCCTCACAGATGAAGAAGACACTTGAGGCAACAGAAATGCTGTTCTACAGAAGTCTGGTTCTACACACACACACACACACACATACACACACACACACATATATATATATATATATATATATATATATATATATATATATATATATATATATCAGACTGCCATGTGTGCAACAACGAAGTTTTAGGAAACAAAAAAGAACGAATAGTTCGAATAAGAAAAAGAGAGAGTTGAAATTTATTGAGCACATAATGAGGAAAGGGGGCTTGGAGAATTTGACCCTCACAGAACACTGTCATGGAGCAGAGGAAAGCAGCAGATAACCTAACAAACGAAATTGGTTGGTCGCACCGGAGTTAGAAGAGATAGCAAAAAGACAAATCTTACTAAGAGCACAAAAAATTTGTGGATGGCCATGATCGCTGACTTTCTGAAGGGATACTGTACATAGAATAAGAGAGACATTTTTTGTTGATAGCTCACTCAAGGGTCACTCAAGGTAGAGGGTTACTGACTGACATTGTAAGGGGGAGGGTAGAGAGCATTATGAGAACGAGTAGGATAGATATCGGTTAACCCTTGATTGTCCGGTTCGTACTCCTCCCCAGATTTTTTAACAGGTGTAGAGGTTTATCGCTTGTTTCTTGTTTAGGATTGAGTCTCCGGTTCTGTCTAAAGTCTTTTCATTCTCTTTAACTTCCAGTAGCCCCAACGTCTTAGTAGCATTATTACCTTGCTTAGGTTGGATTGACTAAAAAAAATATAGTTGCTAGGGAAGCATTCTATCGGGAGTTGTTCCACAAAGTAATACTTCTCCAGAATAAGCTATCTGAGAGCAGTTTACTTTTTATCAAAGAAACACAAAAGGGACGGAGATGATTTGCCATCGTGAACATGGTCTGTCGGGTTCTAGCTGTGAAGGTCCAAGCTGATGGCACTAAAAAATTTAACTCGGTTGAACATCTACCACTCTAATAGTGATATAGTAATTCATTGCTTAAGTTTTCCTGATGTTATTTGAAAGAGAAGAGTAAAAAAAAACTGCTATTGTTTCTATACATATTATAATAAGGCATTGGCAAACATGGATAAACGTGCCCGCAATACGACGTATTGTCAAAAGGACGGCTTTTTCCTTGACACCGCTATTATTTTAACTACCTTCACTCACCGAAAATGTTTATTGCTTTAAAAAGCGATGATTGGAATTGGAATAAAACATGAACACATGATAAAAGTAAATTAATACATTTTTTTTATTCTTGAGAATTTATGACAAAAATATGAAACACTATTTACGAGGTTAAAATTTGTTTAAGTAAAACAATTTTTAATATCTGTCTATATTTATGAGATGAGGTATTGCAGTTATTACATTGTTCGGACTGTTGTCCTCATTTTTGTTGTCATATTCACGACGTTTCGGCCGTTGTACGCTCTGGCCTTCGTCAGGATCTGTCTATATTTCTGATATGAGGTATTGCAATTATTTACAGTATTTACATTGTTCGGACTGTTGCCCTCATCTTTATTACCATATTCATGACATTTCGGCCGTTGTACGCTCCGGCCTCCAGCGAACATCACTGGAAAATACGTAAACTTAAGGAATCAGATTTGCTAGTCCACAAAAATTTCCTAAGCCAGCCAAGCATAAAAATGTATACAATATGGGAACTAGTAATATGAAATGCATAAGAAAAGCAATAATAGCAACAAAAATTGCAATATGATCTCTGGTAAAAAGATTCATGGACTGCCGACCTCAAGTCACATGGCCTAGTGGATAAAAGCGTTGGTTGGATCCAGTGACTTGACCCAAAGGGTTGTGAGTTCAATACTTGGCTATTGCAGTTGTGAACAAAAACTTGGAGAGTTGAGATAACTGGGACAACCGGAAGAGGCATAGCACGTGGAGCTAGAACAATTTACCCCGGCGGACGAAATAAAGAGTCCAGTTTGAAATTCCAATCACCTGAAGAAAGTTGGAGCGTACAACGGCCGAAACGTCGTGAATATGGCAATAAAGATGAGGACAGCAGTCCGAACAATGTAAATAAAACTATTTTCACTAAAAAAATAATTTTTTAAAACATGGAAATTTAAAATGAAATAATGCAAAAATGGTAAAAATTTGGCAAACATGGACGGATGTGACGACAATAAGACGTAGTATCAAAAAGAATGTTTTCCCATGACACCGCATTTTTAACTACCATTTACTCTTTGGCAATGTATTAGATATTAAAACTTATATTTAAAAATATATGTATTTAGATATTAAAATATATATTTAAAAATATATGGATTTAGATATTAAAATATATATTTAAAAATATATTTATTAGATATTAAAACATATATTTAAAATATATTTTTAGATATTAAAATATATATTTAAAAATATATATTTTAGATATTAAAATATATATTTAAAAATATATTTATTAGATATTAAAACATATATTTAAAAATATATGTATTTAGATATTAAAATATATATTTAAAAATATATGTATTTAGATATTAAAATATATATTTAAGAATATGTTTATTAGATATTAAAACATATATTTAAAAATATATGTATTTAGATATTAAGATATATATTTAAAATATATGTATTTAGATATTAAAATATATATTTAAAAATATATTTATTAGATATTAAAACATATATTTAAAATATATGTATTTAGATATTAAAATATATATTTAAAATATATGTATTAGATATTAAAACATATATTTAAAAATATATGTATTTAGATATTAAAATATATATTTAAAATATATGTATTTAGATATTAAAATATATATTTAAAATATATTTATTAGATATTAAAACATATATTTAAAAAATATATGTATTTAGATATTAAAATATATATTTAAAATATATGTATTTAGATATTAAAATATATATTTAAAAATATATTTATTAGATATTAAAACATATATTTAAAATATATGTATCAGATATTAAAACATATTTAAAACAAAAATATTAAACACCATTAATTAGATTCTTTATTTACAAGAAATTTTATATTTACAACATTCTAAAAACTATTACAATTAAAACTTATGTAATAAAATATTTAGAATTTCTAATTTATAAAGAAAGAAATATGAAAACAAATTTTTTATTCATAAATTTATAAACATTTATTAAATTATTAAAATATGTGAACCAACTATAAGAAAATCCTTATTATTTTCACTTTTATAAAATTTGAATCAATTGACAATTAGCCGATGTTTTGCCAAACATTCTAATAAAAAATCTAATAAATAAATAAATAGTGTCAATAAATAATAAGAGGAGTACAGTGGAGTAGGGAATCAGAGAGCCGAGTTCGAATTCCAGTCGAATCTATTACATTCACTTACGTACTATTACCCTTGGGAAAGGTATAAATCCTCTTCTTCTCTATGGGTAAATAACAGAACAGACTGGGTTCTATAACCTTGAATGGCAAATGGTCTACCGCAAAAAGAAATAGCAAAAAATCAGCTTCGTCAGTCATGTATCGAAATATTGCCTAAGCGTGGCTTATGACTGACTGAATAAATAAATAGCGTTTATTATTTTTGTTTTAAATTCTCATGTACAAAGAAAATGTATAAATTCACTTTCATATTGGCATTATTACAATCCAAATCATTGATTTTTAAAACAATAAACATTGCCGTTAAAGAAAGAGTTAGTGTGGCTTCTGCATTCGGATCCGCCGTACGATTACAAAAGACAAAGGAATGATGACGATGATGATGAAATATGCCGAAAAGTGACGGTAGCTAAAAAGACGGTGTCATGAGAAAAACCGTCCTTTTGACACTCCGTCGTACTGCGGACACGTTTATCCATGTTTACCCAGGCATCAAACGAAAACCTGCGGACTGAATTATAATTCAATCGGCTGGTTTACTTCGTTAATTATTAGTAGTAAAAGTATTAAATAACTGCATATTATTAAATAACTGTATATTTTTAAAGGCACATTTTGATTGAAATTTGCTTAAATTTATCTGTCGCTGGCCTAAAGTTTTTTGCCACTTCAAAACTTTGATATCTAAGAATATATCAGAATGAATTAATGCATCCTGACTGTTTTTCGTGGAAATAAGCTACTACTGCCATCTTTTAACCAACTTTCGAAATGATTTCGAGGCTATATCTCCTTCAAAATAGGATAAATGGCTTTTGCGGTTAGTGAGGAGCGCTAAATTTTGAACAGCCATAGAAACTAAACGAAGGGCGTTAAAAAAATAAACATCTCACTGGATTATTTTCATTTCATGCACTGTCTTGTGTAAACAGACACAGAGAGTTTAAAAGTATTAAATATTCTTCTGCTGATCAAAATTTAAAACCGTTAAAGTAAAAACCCATGTATTTAGGTGTTATTTAAAAGCAAGCATAGATGCACAGGCAGCTGAAAAAATAGTTCAAATTTTGCTGAATTGTACTTCTATCTATCGTCTTCTGTTTGTCAAAATGTTAAAAGTGTTTATTCATTTAAGTTGGCACGTAAAATGATACATTTCAGAGGACCTTTCTTTTTTTTGCCTGAAGAATTCTGAGAAAACATTCTTTTTTTTTTTATGGGCCGTATCCCCTCAGGGCGTAGGCGATCATGGCTCTCCACAATTTCCTGTCCTTTGTAGCTTTTAATAAATTTTGTCTTTTTGCTATTTCTCATAAATCCTGTTCCGGCGTCCATTTACTCCACCAGCTCATTAGTTCGGTTATTTTCTGCTTCCCTCTGTACCTCTTGACCTCACTATGTCCTTTATGTATCAAATTTATGCCGTCTTTTCTCATTAGAAATTTCAAATTTATCTTCATGTGCCCCTTTTGTTTCCATTTTCTCTAAAACTTCATCGTTGTTCACATGTTCAGTCCATGATATTCTCAGCATGTAGAACCACATTACTGTTGCCTCAAGTCCCTTCTTCATCTGTGATGAGATTGTCCAGCATTCACTGCTATATAGGATTACTTTGCTAAAACTGTAAACCTGATTATATTGTAGTTCGTTGTCAGAGGGATTAGTGTTTTATACCAGAAACTTTGTAATAAAAGAACTGCGGTGAAAGGTATATAATATAATATATATTTTCATTTACTTTCTTTAGAGTGAGTCCTTTGATATTCGGTGTAGTAAAATGTCGTATATAAGGCGGATCTTGGTCGCAGTCTGGTGAAATATGCGTTTCGGCTCGGTCAGACGGTGCTAGTGGTAGTTGTCATCTTAGAAATAGGTCACTATCAAACTACTTTGTTTTCTCGGCCCTAAGCTGGACAGAAATATCATTAACAGATGACCTCTTAACTACTTCACGTGTTACGCATGGCTGGTTTCTCCCGCGGGCGTGTCTTTTATTACGTCTCTTACCGCCACCTCCACGTCTAGCTCAAAACTGTCAGCTTATATCTTTTCACAAATCTCCGTGACTCAGTTTAGGCTAACATCACAAGTCTCTTTGTGTTAATTTTTTTAATGGGACAAAATTATTTTATTTTCCGGCGCTACTTTGTTTTTCTTTTCTTTTTTTTATCGCAGAAGTTATGCGTGGAGCCTGTCTTATTAGATTTATAGTCATAAATAAATAAGCTCTGGTCCCTCAAACTTTCGGCGTTTTTCTTCTTCCTCCTTTTTTATTTGGGGGTTGCCGTCTCGTTAATTGAGAGAGAAGTGCCCAAATGCCTTATTTTAATTTGAATCCTTTTTATCTTTGGTTATATATTTTATTTTCTTATTTTATTTTATTTACATATTCACCTTATTTTTTTATCGGGACTCACCATAACAGTGAATTTAACGGCTAATTGCTTGGCATTAGAAATCTATTTAATAATTTTTTCTCTTGTGTCTATGATTTGTTACTGGTATTGTTTTGTGGGAATATTATTATTATAATAAAAATAAAATATAAAATAATAATAATGATGATGAAAAGTATAAATAAAATAAAATCAAACAATAGCATAAAAAAAGTTGTATAAAATAAATTAAATAAAAATTTAAAATAATAAAAATACTTTTTTTTATCGCAGAAGTTATGCGTGGAGCCTGTCTTATTAGATTTATAGTCATAAATAAGCTTGCAGAAAAAAACTGATCCTGCCGCAAATACGTTAAATTCAATCTCTTCACCACGAACCTTGGTACGGGCAACACACGTCTCACTTTTCTCTGTGACATGGCATGTAATAACACGGACTAATTTCTCCCTTTTATTACATGTACCATAAAACAATTGCAACCTAAAAAATACAGACACCAATACAAACAAAAATATAAATAAATTGCATGAAATAAACATGCAACTTGCCATGCTTTCCTGCTATTGCTGCACGTTTTATTTTCTGTCAAGTATGCTTTTATCTCCATGAACACGAAGCTAATTTCTGCTGTCATGATGTTAGTGAAGAATCCTCCACATTATGGCAACCGCCGACGTGTATAAGAAAAACAATCTATTCACCCACATCCTTTGCGACAAACAACGTGTACAAAAACATGTATAAAAACCAACTACATCACTCATTTTGCTGACCGACGTTCAAAAAAAAAAAAACTATTCTGCACATCATTTTGGTGATACCCAGCGTCTAAAAACTTTCGTATTTACCACATCGTTTGGTGCCCAACGACGTACAAAAAACATCTTGTCCTCCACAGCATTTTTTAAAAAGACGTGATAGGAAACCATACCACGAGGCGACATAAAAAAAAAACTATCGTCCACACACCGCTGATAATCAATGCGTCTGCTCATAAAATAAAACCAAGTGAAGGAGTAAAAACAAGTAATAATTTCTCTTTATTCATATTTTTTTTTATTTGCATACACTTGACATAGAACGAGACAGTAGTGTTTCCGTTAAAATTCCGGAACTTATGAAATTATCTTCAAATGGTTGCTTCGCAAAATGTGGAATGTTTGCCAATCTGTATAACCTTATATCCACCCCAACAAACAGAATAATAGAACGCTAGCATAAAATCAACTATAATAGCGAAAAAAACAAGAACTGGATAAACGCTTTACAAATTGAAATGAAAAATGTACTTATCGCTGTCACTGAAATCCAACTACAACTCTCCAAAACCACGAATACAACCTGACAGTTCTATCGCTACCAAAAATTAAAAAAATTAACCAATTTCTGAAGGATGACTAAGATGGAAATATCACTCCTTTATGAAGGACCGTTGCACTCATCTAAGAAATCCTCCGTACTCTTGACACTATACCAGATATGAAGATAGCTAATAACAGAAAATTCATAAAAAACAAAACAAAACAGTTCAGAGACGTTACTGAGAGATAAAAGAAAATTGTGACACCACAAAAAGATTTCAAGAAACATAAAAATTAACCCCCCAACAAACTAAACAAACTGCTGAACAACCACCTCAACGAATATAACAACTAAAAACAGAACTACCCCCACGAGGAGAGTAAAAAAGTAATGACTATTTTATTTTAAATAGGCGTCTATCATTACCGATTAACTCCGCTAATTTGGTGGGGATTTGATGTAGGAATATTATTACTATTATAAATAAAAATAAAATATAAAATAATAATACTAATGAAAATTATAAGTAAAATAAAATGAAACAATAACATAAAAACGTTGTTTAAATTTACTTCCAGCATACAACAAACACTGATCCGGCCGGAAATACTGGCATCCACCAAAAGCAGTTAAATTCAATCTCTTCACCATGAACCTTGGTACGGGAAACACGTGTCCAACTTCTCTCAGTGATATGGCTTGTAATAGTATGGAGTAAATTCTCCCTTTTATTACATTTGCCATAAAATAATTGTAACCTAAAAAAAAATTCACCCCCCAAAACCTGCAAGAAAAATAAAAATAAATTGTATGAAATTAACATGCAATTTACCATGCTTTTCCTAGTATTTAAGCTTTGTTTTCTGTCAGGTATGCTTTTATCTCCGTTAACACGAAGCTAATTTCTGCTATTATGATGTGAGTGAAGAATCCCCCACAACATTATGGTGACCGCCGACTTGTGTAAGAAAAACAACTTATTCACCCACAATTTATATATATATATATATATATATATATATATATATTTTTTTTAAGAGACGGTTTTCGATCAAATTCTGTTTCTTATCATCCTTCTTTACCTCTTTCAACTCATTAGAATAAATCATTGAGGTCTTTCCTCATTCGTAACCCCTTGCCTTTTAAGGGCTTTATCGCCTTGCTTTTATTTAATCCTAATATATGCGTGAGTGTACAGAATGCAGCAAAGAGACGTTTACGTTTATGTTAAAGGCAGTTTTTATTGAGTATTTTGTTATTTCCTGTTTGAATAAATTTAAACACTTTCCTGTACTCAGGGAAACATATTTTGAATTTCAGCGCCCGGTGCGATTATACAAAGACAAAGCAAAAAGGTGAAAGAAAGAAAGAAAGAAAGAAAGAAAGAAAGAAAGAACAAAGCAATCATGAAAGGAAAAAGAAAGGAACAAAAAAGCAAGCGAGTAAAACGGAACAAAACAAGAAAGCAAACAAGAAACAAAGAATGAAAGCTAGCAAACAAAAAAAGAAAGGAACAAATCAAGCAAGCAAGCGAACGAGAAAGAAACAAACAATCAAAGAAAAAATGGGACAGAGAAAGAAATCAGCAAGCGAAAAAGAAAAGAGGCAAACAAAAAAGAAAGGAAGCGAGGCGTGGCTTCCCTCTGTCTTTTCTACAAATATTTTCATGGCAACTGCTCTGACGATCTGTTTCCCCTGGTGCCTCGACTACATAAATTTAAGCATGCTACTAGATTGGTATCTAGGTTGCAACCTTTTATTATTGAAATAGCTAAATGCAATCGCCGCTTCTACTCCAACAGTTTTTCTCGCACTTCCCGCCGGTGGAACTTCCTTCCGTTTACTACAATCTTGAAAAATTTAAATGCAACTTCAATCGACATCTTCTATCTTCTAGAATCCCGTTCATCTTTTGTCCTTTCTTCAATCTTCCCTATTCTCAGTTTTTTCTCTCACTTTCACTCCCTTTAATTCCCTGCATATTAGTGGTAACTCCACATTGCTCGGAGAGAAATGATTAAAAAATGAATAAATAGTACGCCTCCTCTTCTTCTTTGATATGCTATGTCCCTTCAGGACGTTGGCGATCATGACTTCCCACAATTTCCTGTCCTTAGTACCTCTTAGTAAATGTGTTTTGTTTTGTTTTTTGCTATTTCTCATAAACAGTTCTACCATCCATTTAAACAACCTCGTTATGTCGATTAAACGCTGTTTATCTCTGTCCCTCTTGTCAATGATCTGTCCTGTGAGTATCAAATTTCCCAAGCCTTCTTTCCTCATTATGTACCCTGGAAATTTCAACTGTTTCTTTCTGGTGTTTATTATGTCCTTGTCTTACGCCCCTTTCTGTTTTCGTGTATTTACTGAATTCATTTTCTAGGTTACTTAGCAGTTTCAACGGTTCCTTGTGGCATACTCTGTCAAACGGTTTTGCATAATCTTTAAAACAGAGGGAGGTACACATCCTTTTACATTTGAATTATGTCTCATAGACGAACAATAAGACATTTTTTCTCCGAATTTTTGCTGAAGGTGTTGTTTTGATGATTGCAACTGATTGTTGCTGGCCTTGTTTTGAGAGTTAAGACGTTTACTGCTAATCCCCTTTACAGTAAGGGGAAAGTCATGTTGCAGCCGAGATCAAACGAAAGAAAGAAAAGGCCAACAAAACTTAACTGTTGCATCAAAACGAGGAAATAAAAAAAACAGCGTCTTACAATTTGAATACAGTTTAATAATAGTGGTAACAGTTAAATGAAAAAGTAAATGTTTACTTAGAAAGGTTAAAGTGAGTTCATGAAAGGTCCATTGCAAATGAAGCTTGAGAAAACAAATGCCCGTGTATATACGGATGTGCAATTGTGTGCGTCATATGAATTTAAGCGTTCATCTAGGCTGGCATCTCGCTCTCACCCTTTCACTGTCGAAACAGTTAAATGTAGCCGTCTCTTCTACTCCAATAGCTTTATGTCTCGCACTTCTTGCTTGTGGGGCCCCCTCCCCTTTTCTTGTTTCCTGATAGCTATAATCTCCAACTATTCAAATGTAATGTCAATCGACGTCTCCAGATGCCTTGATCTATCCCCTATCCTTCTCTTCAACCTTTCCTCTATCACTCCTCTTTGCTATCGCTCCAACTCTCTGTAACCCCTTGCGTACTAGTGGCTTCCCGCCTTGCTTGGGGTGAAACGCGTAACATATATATATATATATATAGATAGATAGATAGATAGATAGATAGATAGATAGATATAGATAGATTTGGACTTGGAGCTTGAACACTGGACGATTGTTTTCGTTTTGGTTTAATGTTCTTGGTTCTTTCTATTTTTATTCCCCATTCTTCCTCAGGTACCGATTTGTTCTACTGCAAGTCGAGCTATCCGAGGTTTTTCCAAGCGAGTACCACCATTTATATATATATATATATATATATATAAAAATATACATACACACAAATGCATACACACACATGCATACACACACACGCGCGCACACACACACACACACACACATATATATATATATATATATATATATATATATATATATATATATAAATCCAACTTTTGACAAAAAACAATATTTGTCAAAAATTGCAGTTACCATGATGCAGCAAACTGCCCGCTAAACGGTAACTTTCCAGCAGAGGGTCTTCTTTACAAAGCTACAATAGGGCCTATAAAGGACCAAGAAAAGTGTATATTAATTCCACAGAAGGAATGTTTAAAACGAGCTATTATAATCACAAATCTTCCTTTAAGGTACAAAATCAACAAAAAACTGCTAGTTATGTATGGAAATTGAGGGAACAAATAATAAAAATCCCATTGTGAAATAGGATGTGTTGAGAAAAACCCGGCCATTTTACATAAGGAATAAAAACGTGTAAGTTATGCAAAGAGGAAAAATTGGCAATTATGTTATACATTGACCAGCACAAACTGCTTAACGGGAGGTCAAGACAGCAATGAAGAATGGAAGGAAATCACTACGAGCAAGCTATGAACCTCGGTAGGAGTATTTATATGTGATATATCAGTTATTTCTCTTCCATCTTTACTTCTTTCTCCATTTTATCAACGGCATAATTGCATAAAAAGTCTATATATTAAGTGTATTGGGATTGAATATACTGCCTGATGATACCCAATTTGTACAACCTACAGTAGCAAGAAGGTTGTTTTTTTTTAATGTACGTAAGTGATGCGTATGTATTTAACGATAAACGAAATTGACTTAGGAGGTTTCTTTTTCTGCGTCAACATAGTTGGTGTTTAGGGCAATTTTATATATCGCTTGTGCTGCCCCGAACGAGTGGTAATTGCTATTTGTACTCTTGTGTGTCTCTTCTGTGTGTACTTGCTGTGAGTCCCTTGGTGTGTGCTCGCTCTGTGATATTGGTTCTGTTATCTTGCCTTGTTCATAATAAGGCGCACAAAAGGAAATATTTTGTGCAAGGTTTTTTGCAAAAATTGTACTTGGTTATATTGTTTTATTGTCTATGGAATTAATGTTTTTGTACCCTTCAAATTTCGAGTAGTAATTCCGAGTCTTCCATGTGATTGTAGGCGCCTTTTTCGGGATAAGAGTGGTGACCCATTTCCCTCCAAAGAAAAAAATGCTTGATCACACACACACACACACACACACACACACATATATATATATATATATATATATACTTAGTTGAACTGATCTGAGTTTGTGATCCCCTGTATGGCTTTTGGTGTGTTCTTATATAGGCCGGAGATAATTAATATTTAATTTATTAATTAATATTTTTGGCTCGTATTCCCATTCTACGGGTCACGTTGTGTACTTACTGATATGTCCACATAGTGACGACATCAAGTCTGCTTTTCCGTGTCAATTCTTGGACTTGATGAAACTAAGATTTTGAAAAGGTATTTTCATTTATTGATTGTTGTTAACTAGAGCAAGGAATGACGTGTTCATTTTAACGACTACGAAACAAAACTACTCTCTTTTAATCGCTTGCCTTCCATCAGCATGACTGAAGCTAACCTCCAGGAGAGCAACTTGAAATTGAAAATTTGAAAGCGAAATTGAAAGACATAAGCCATACCCCAGACCATATAACTGTAAAGAGAATTAAAATATAGTTGCTTGATCACACACACACACACACACACACATATATATATATATATATATATATATATATATATATATAGGGTGTATCAAAAATACTTACAAGCTTTGAGGGTGGGTTCCGCACATTAAACAAGGTAAAACATATATCCCCAGATACTTCGTTTTTGAGTTATTAAGTCTACGGTAGACGGTGTTAAATATAAAATCCAACTTACAATCCATAAATACTTATTACCATAGTTTGTGGTGCCACGGATCCTGTCCAAGTTAACGCGACGATAAACAGCAGCAAAAGTTGGATGACTCGGCTGCCATCGGTCTGAAAACGCAATCTGATACAGCCGCGCGTCCATTATAATTCGCGCGGTCGTATGTAAAATATTATATCTGCCTGCTCACGATATGAATCTCCTGCCATTGATAAACGGAACTCACTACTACAGACGTTAAACGTTGAAGGCAGACTAGCCACAAATGTACACGAATGACTAATGTAACAGGTTAAGGTTTTCTGCTGGCATGAAGTGGGAAGAGTATATTGAATCAATTGCTAGGCCTGCTGCTAGGAAAGTTGGTTCCCTGTAAAAGGCTAGAGTATTTTTCTCGCTTGAATCCATCTCACACATTTATAGATCTACCATTTGTCCATGAATTTAATATTGTTGTCACATCTGGTCTTGTGCTTCTGTTATGTATTTTCAGATTCAAGATAAAATCAAAAGAAGAATCTGCAACGTTATTGGTCCTGACCTGGCATCTCAGCATCAGTCATTTTCCAACCGCTCTAACGTAAGTTCCATGTGACTTTTCTATAATATTTTCATGGTAATGGTTCTGATGAACTTTCCTCTGTGGAACATAGACTTTATGAATTTAAGCGCAGTACTAGATTGGCTGTTAGGTCTCCTCACTTTAAAATTGAAATGGTTAGATGTAACCATAATTAGTTCTATTCTTCAGTTTCTTCTCTCACACTTCTCACTCATGGAACTGTCTTCCAGGTTCTTGCTTTCCAGTCAACTTTGATCTTCAAAAGTTTAAATGCAATGTCAATCCTTATCTTCTGTCTTCTTAACTCCTGTTCTTCTGTTGTTTTCTCTGCTTAATAGTGTTTCATTTCTCTCATATTTTCTCACACTCAGTAACCCCTTGCGTCTTAATGGCTTTATTGCCTTGCTCAGAATAAAATGATTTTTAAAACAATGATAGAGCTCCTGTACTTCCACTGTGGACTTTCAGAAAGAGCTGAGAAAACCCGTGAACTTAACCCTTACAGGCGCATTAAATATAGGTCGATCATTCAAAGCTTCAGATTCACGTGAAAGACAACTTAAAGCTATACACAACAATATAAATACCGCAAACACATCCATACAAAGTATAACACGCAAACGAAAAAAGCAAAAGCTGTCACAGTTACAAAAAAAAAAAAAAATCATGGAGGACATGATTTATAGCGAAAGTTCGCCATAAATCATGTCTCTCATTAGGTTTAAGCTGCAGTACACGTGGGAAAGTAAACCACTGAGAAATAATGATCCAGCGGAAAGTTGGGCCAAAGTTTTGAAACTGAGATGTGCATACGGAAGTTCGTCTTGCTTTTGTAACAAAAAAAAATCTGTATACCCTGTGAACAGCACCCATAACACGGAAAAGCAGGCTGACAACATATTTAACAGTATCCGAATATCTTTTGTATCTCAACATAGTAACGAAGCCTATAGCCGTATAAATATCAAATTACCAAAAGGACCAGACATCTACAATCTTCGGCCCTGAATAGACACAGGGGTGTCAGGAAACGCACTGGAAGTGACATCGTTCCGAGGAATGATCCCGAATTTTACCTACTCATACTAAAAAAAAACAAAAAAAAAACAGCATTTTATCTTCCACCATTAACACCAGGACAGCCAGTGAGAGTTCTAAACCAAAATGAACATTGTTAACCAGTGCAAAACCATGATCATATACCTTGGAGACTCCATATGATTCTCGCAAAGGACGCTATAGAATAGAGATAAGGGATAGTGGAACAGCCAGGTATTCGCTTCAAGGACCCCACTGTCTCAATGGACCAACTACCATCCTGGAGAGGAGTAATCGGCAAAAATGAAAGCCAAAGCATTTAACGCACACAGAAGGGATAACAACATAAGCCATACCTCAGACCATATAACTGTAACGAGAACTAAAGGCGACAGTGGTAATGCATAGGTCATAAGAATACATAGGACAGTAAAATACAGAATAGACGATGGGTAGATTCGGCTACTTCATATCAAATTAATTACACATTACACAAACGTAACAAAAATATATTTAACAAATAACACCACCATTTAAAAGACAAGCCATTGATGAACACTAACACTCACCCCAACTTAGTTTATTCCCGGTTTTCCAAATTAACTCGTATTGTACTTCAGGAACTCTACGTAACAATAATCTTTCCATTTGATGCAACTAGGACTACTTTTTCTACGCGCGCGCGCACACACACACACAGACACACGTATTAATTGCCCAGCCAAGCGCAATAATACCATATAGGATCCGGTACTTTCTCATCGGCCAACAATAAATACACTTCTAAATCTATTGTAAAACTATTAATAAATAATATTAACCGACAACAATCACCATAGCTTTTTCGTAAGTTGTTGAACCCAATGGTTTTGTTATGATAGATCCCTCTTTCATATGTATAGGTAGAGTTTGTTTTTATACTTCCCTGTTAGTATAATTGTTTTATTTGCTATTGATATAGATTATAATAACACCGGATTTCACGGGCGGAACAGAATAGCGGAAAATCCTTGTTGAAAACACAACTATAATTAAACATGAAAGCAATAAACAAAAACTAAAAATTCTTGAAGCTCTATACATAAAACAGTTGAAACCTAACCTGAGCAAAATAAACTATGAAATCTCCACAAATATTCTTAAATGCCTATAATTGATAACAGAAGCCATTGGTTTATACCAACGGCGTCCCATACTTTAATACTTTTCGTTTTCACTTTCGCGTGGTCATGTGTCAGTCGCTCAAGTCTTGAACGACAGATCAGTTGAACTCTCTGCCTTCGGGCAGGGAGGAACCCGAAAGAGGCTAGGCCGAAGGGCGGATTCTCTTTCGGGGAGGTAAACCGACCCTGAACCCGTTTATACGGGTTCAATGGGCATATTTCTGGCCGATCCCACGGGCTCGGAGATCCCACGGGCTCGGAGATCCCACGGGCTCGGAGATCCCACGTTAAAAAGGCCTTGTGCCACATGACGCCCTCGTGGGGGGGGGGGACTGAATATCGTCATGTGTGACGTCATGAGCTGCGGTGCGATTTTCGCTTCCAGCGTCTTATATGCACGAGTTTTTCATTGCTTGGAAATCTTCCATGTAAACAGTTTTATTAAAAACGAATTAATTTATCTGAAAATGAATAAACTCAAAGAAAGGATTAAGGGGATATTTTCATATTTCTGGTAGATACTCCAAAGTTTAATTAATATGATTTAATTCAAAATATTTATTTTTGTATCTCCACTTGTCGCTGAAAAAACAGCAGGATGAAAAATCACTATGATGAGAAAACAGCCTGATGAAAAAAGGGTCTAAACTTAATAAAAACAAGTTCTATCGTCAAAATGTTTGTTATTATTAACGACCAATGTATTTTTTTGATTATTTTATTTAAATTTTTTAATCCTTTATATCACGTTCGAAATTTTAGTTGAAAATCTTTTTTTACGTCAGCGGTCGACGTAATATTTACGATTCGTGTTTTAGGGCCTTTTCTTTCTTTTTCTTGAGGTGAAAAAACACGGATTTCGAAATTCTTGCAAATTCTCGGATTTTAATGTAATTTTCAGGACTTATTCAGAAACGAAATAATTTTTGAATTGTTTTGTTTTAGAAAACCTTGGTAAAAAATATTTTTTACACATGTTGTCCCCCAACCACTTAATTTCATGAAATTTCGAGATATGAAATTTCGAGATATGAAATTTCGAGATATGAAATTTCTATCTCAAAATTTTTTATTAGTTAAAAGTAGAACTCCTGGGGGAATGTAATTCATCCTTTTTTTTTTTTTCAAAGTACTACACATTTCCCGAAAATCAAAACAACAAAAGATTAAAACTACATGAACTCTGGTATTAACAACTCCATCATTCTCTCATCTTGTGTCGTTGGAACGTCTTCCTGGAAGGACCTGGAAGCACCATGAAGGACTACAAGCAGCATATTTGTGACTGCATCAACAACTTAGTTAATGCTCACTGTCTACTGGCATAAGTGTTGATGCTAGTTAAAATACATACTTTCGAAAAAATAAATGTTGCGTAACAGATCGGCCTCCCTGTCAACTATTCAACGGTTCCGTTATTGGAAAAGGAGTGTCAGATTGAACTTGTACAACTACACTGCAATTTAAATACTTTGGAAGCAATTGCATCGAAGACAAGGAAGGTCCTGAGTGATTGCGAAATATGAGTGAGTGCCTAGCATGGCGAATTCTTGTGGCCACGAATTCCCTCAGCTAGAGTGATAAATTAGGGCTTGTTAACACAATGAAGTTCTTTTTCCAACAAGAAGGGTATCAGTGACATTTAATTTTTCATCTAGCTGCTTCTTACTTTCCCATTTTCGGACAGTTCAAACACTTTGTCTTGAGACTTTCTTCCACAAATTAAATCATCTCAAGGTTGCAGCAGATATTTATGGAAGAAACGGCTATCGTAGAGATGCAGGTGCTGGGAATAATGGCTAAGATGTAATCGGGGCTTTGCATGAGTACTTTCTGCACCACTGAAAATACCTAAAAAGATACAATGAACTTTGTCAATGACCCCCTTGATAATCTGAAGGTACTAACCAAGGATACCATATCTATTTTGGTCTCCAAGGAGGACTTCTTTGGAAGTTCATTACCAAAGGATGTGATAGATTCCCTACTGATTGTCCCCGCAAATGAATTTTTATTTTGAAAAATGATAACGGTTTAAAAAGGACTGTAAAGGTTTTAAGCGGGAAGTATAAAAAGTTGTTCACCATGATAGAGGTTTCTTCCAAGTCCCTATTAACATCGGTGAGGCAGCACACCATACTAGCTGAAAGCATCATCGGTGAATTTTGTGAAAGAAAGAAGCTTGCGCCTAATACTTATGGATCCAGCTTAAGCGATGTAGCCAAGGTCAAGCGGACTGGATGCTGAGCAGTTCCAGAATTACCTAGAGTTGGCACTGATGTACAGCAGACAGAAGACTGGAATGAAGAAATTGCAGCACCAAGAAGTCGAAGAAGAAATTGGTAGAAGGATCAAAGCTAAGGATTTCAAAAGAAGAAGAGCTATGATCCAGAAAAAAATCTAAAGATTTTGACAGATCTGTCAGTTTCTTCTTTGCTTCTTGTATACCAAGACTGTACACAAGACTTGCATGAGATTCTCAGTGGTAATATAGTTGGCCGTACCCTCAGACATACTTGGACAATATTTAAACCGTTATTAGGTCGGCTATATTATTAGTTTTGTGGATCCTTTTTATAGGATTTCCTATCTCATTGATGAAGTTGACAATTATCAGTTGGACAAATACGAAGTTGGCGCTATATTATGCGGGACTTGTATTTGGAAAAACAGCCAAGCAATGATGACGGTTGAAGATGCAATGATGACGGTTAAAGATGCAATGACGACGGTTGAAGATACAATGAAGACGGGTGAAGATGCAAGGATAACGGTTGAAGATGCAATGATAATGATTGAAGATGCAATAACGGCGGTTGAAGATACAATGAAGACGGGTCAAGATGCAAGGATAACGGTTGAAGATGCAATGATGATGGTTGAAGATGCAATGACGACGGTTGAAGATGCAATGATGACGGGTCAAGATGCAAGGATAACGGTTGAAGATGCAATGATGATGGTTGAAGATGCAATAACGACGGTTGAAGATACAATGAAGACGGGTCAAGATGCAAGGATAACGGTTGAAGATGCAATGATGATGGTTGAAGATGCAATAACGACGGTTGAAGATGCAATGATGACGGTTGAAGATAAAAACGGCCCTTTTCGGGGGTCACAAAATATTTCCAAAAGTCTTTTCACTGTTACACATAGTAGCAATTTCTTTTAAATATTGTTTAGGGTATGGATTGAAATAACCAATTACGTAATTAATTATAAAATTTAGAGTACAATAAAAGTTGAATAAATAAAATAACTTTAACATTTCCTAACCATCATAACAATTAATAATAAATAAGATAAAAAATAAGTAATATATTAAAAAAAATATAAATTAATAATAAATACCATAACATTTCATAAATTATTCAGTTACCCCTATTATGGTATTTCATTAATATTTCAGTTATTAAATTTTTAAATTAATTCAAGAAAATTTTATAGTATTTTAAATTTTATTATTTTCTCAGAAAGCATCTTCAAACATAAGGCTATAAAACTAAAGTAACTAAAATTCAATAAAATATTAAGTAATTGCTGAAAATATTATATTAGTTTTTAGAAAGTAAAAGGTAGATAAAAAAAATACTTAGATTTCTTATATTTATGTCAATTCTAGTCAACCATACTTAGCTGTCAACACCTTAAGTTGTCAATACATCAATCATCACATCTGAAAAACAAGATCCCGTGGTTTTGAAATGCTTGTATACTATGTTTTACTCTATAAGTAATATTTATTTCAAATCACATTAATTTAACATTACATTTGTTAATGTTCCTCAAATAACGTGTCAAAAATATATATTTTATTTTTCGAAGATTTTTAAAACTAAGAATTAACTTTTGTTTACAAATGTATGTAAGAAAATGGCCGATTGTAATCGACTTTGTGAAAACGACCAAAAAGTTGAGATTCCAATCAATATAATTTCTATTTGAAATACACCAGACGAGGGACTTCCACTAAATTTTCGACACCTAATGTTTAAAATAAATTTTTTTAAATGAAAAAAAAAAAAAATTCTTGAAGCTTTCTTTTTAGCTTTAATTAATTGAAAACTAAATGACTAAATTTACTATTTCCAGTAAGTAAAATACTCCGATGTCGTCTCAAAAATCAAAGGAAATCAAATCATTGGGTGGAGTAATGGATAGCAAAGCGGAATGGGGGAGCCGAGTTCGAATTCCAGTCGAATCCATTACATTCCTTTTATACCTTTCTCATTACTTGGGCAAGGTATAAATCCTCTTCTTCTCCCTCCAGCTATAAGTAAATAGCAGGACAGAGCGGGTTCTATAGCCTTGGATGGCAACTGGTCTACCTCCGAAAAAAAACGGCAACCTACTGCGGGGGAAAAAATCTGCCTCGTCAGTCATGTATCGAAAGATACATGATCGCCTAAGCGTGTATCACGCATGGCACATAATTGAATGAAATATTCTGGAAATGGTTTTATCATCAATACCGAATGCTGAATAACATCCATTTATTAATAAAACCCAACTTTGAAGACACTCAAAATTTAAGGAGAAAAATTCAAGGGAGGTAATAAGTACTTTAGAGTTATTTCCCATAGATCATCTATTCTGGTTTTCTCTCAGCTGCTCAGTTTTACGTAGTTATTTTCAAGAATGTTTTCCCATTATTCAATATTCGACTATTGTTTCATGAATAATTGATCAACTGGATACGATTGAATATTTTGCGAATAATTGTTCGTGGTCTCATGATGGTACTTACGTCTACCAAATTACCACACCCAAGAACTATTAGATCAATAGGCAAGAAGATTGCTTCTTCATATTTTCTGGAGTTTTTAAATTAAAATAAAACCTGAACGACGATACATTTAACCAATGAAGAATTAAGCTTGCTATCGTATACTGACCAAGCATGAGATTTTTATTTTCTTTTAAAGGTTTTTTTTTTATTATTATTATTTGGGCCAAGCCAATAACACTTAAACACACCCTCTCTATATAGGATTAATACAAATATAAAATTTGTCACTTAGTTAATTGATGTTACATTCACTACACCAACTACAGAGTGGTTTTAGATGAAGCTTTTTTGTAATCGTTCAGTCCACTCGTCAGGAGATATCAACAAATGACTGCTGATTTTCTCATTTTTGTTATTTTTATATTAAGTTAAAAAATGATTTATGTACTATTTTATTGGTGTTAGGTTGATTTTTCTCTTCTATATGTGTGTATGTACACATGCGTATGTCTGTATCCCCCCCACACCCCTAGTTTTTTTTTTTTTTTTTTTCTCTCTTTTGGTGCTGAGGGTCAAAGATATATATATTATGAAATGGACTAAGTCCGACAATTTTACCATATTTTTTGTTATATATATATATAATGTATGTATATGTATATATATATATATGTATATATATATACAGTGAGGAAAAACAAATATTTGTACACATAGTTATTATGCATCTGTGTACAGTTAATTATATGAAAAGTATGTTTATTCATTAGTTGGCAATACAATATGTTAAAAATTTGTATGTGTACGAATATTTTTCCCCCCACTGTATATATATATGTGTGTGTGTGTGTGTGTGTGTGTATTTAGGCAGCAATTCTTCTTTCATGGACATTTCATTGAATATGACAGACAAGGTGCTTTTATTTAGTTTTTTATTCAATTTCTCATGCAATCTAATGAATTTTTTCTTTTCAGATGATAAATTATATAAAAACTGTCTGAATGAATTTCTTATTTAACAGTTAAAATATTTAATCCTTGAAAATGGCTAAATGTATAGCCGAAAGCAATTGAATCAAAAGAACATTCAGACAGTTTTTATATAATTTATCATCTAAAAAGAAAAAAATTATTAGATCGCATGAGAAATTGTATAAAAACCTAAATAAAAGCACCTCGTCTGTCATATTCAATGAAATGTCCATATATATATATATATATATATATATACACACACACACAAATTCAGATTATTGTCCTCATCTTTGTCACCATATTTATTACAATGTTTCGGCCATTGTACGCTCCGGCCTTCTTCAGGTGATTGGAATGTCAAACTGAACCCTTTATTTTACTCACTGGAGTAGACTGTTCTAGTTCCACGTGCCATGTTTAATGGATGTCAGTTGTCAGTTATCTCCTGTTACTTCTCCTCTCCATGTTCTCCACTGCCTTAACCAGGTATGGAACTCAAACTCTTTGGGGCCTGTCACTGGATCTAACCAACACCTTTATCCACTGTGCCATGTGTCCTTCTCCTAGTCTTCTCATTCTTTTTCACTCCCAGTCTTAGTGGTATTATCACCTTGTTTGAGTGAAATGATTAAAAAAAAAAAAAAAAAAAAAAAAAAAAAGAAGAAAAATGAATAAAACATTGGTAAGTATGGTGAACTCATTATCTGGGGGCATTCCTGCCCAGAGAACTTGTCTCTGGTGAACAGAGAACTAGCATCCCACTAAATAGTTACAAGAATTTCTTGAAAAGGTCTCTCAGTACCTGTATCTTCAGACACATCAGTGGGAAATATAAGCATCCGAGAGGTGCAGGGCATAGGATCTGTCACAATCAATGTAAAGAGCTGAAAAGTAAATCTGCAAAGCCAGAACAACGAGTCATTAGGCAAAAGCCTGATGAAGATTTACTGGAGTTAAATACACAGAAAAAAAAAGAGCTAGTTCAGGCATGGACAACTATTTCCAACCAGATATGGCAGGCTGCACTGCTAAAAAGATTCAAGGTAATTTTTCATTGAAGCTGTCTCAGAAATTTTCATCACAGAAGACCATACGCATATAAATGGCGTAAAGGTTGAGTGTTTTTCGAGAATAATAATTAAATAAAATCCCAGTCTAATTTTATCACAAATGACAGTGGTTATCACACAATGTTGCATGTAGGGTTCCTGATTTTCCATTTCAAATTTTCCTTGATTCCATTTCCACTTTTTACTCTGCATGTTGATGGCATAATGGTAATATTCGCCATTTTCTTATAAGGAAACTTTCAGCATTCATTGACTGCAGGGTTGGTACATACTACCCTCCTGACCAGGTAAGGGGGAGGTTGATTGGGTGCCCCAGACAGTGCTTTGTAATCCTCACTATCTTATCAACATTTGTTTTGTTTTTTTCTACCTACATTTATATACCTTACCAATTAAACTAAGCAAAATTGATTATTATTAAAAAATGAAAATTTTTTGCAGATTTTGATGGGGGTTCTTTTTGTTTTTCATCCATGAATTTGTTTTTGCTCATACTAAGTCTCAAACAAACACTATATAAAATTCACTATTTTTTTTTATCCATTATGCTGAATGTGTTAAAATTATTCAACTTTTTAACAAGAAAAATCTCAAATTGATGTTACAAATTGCCACAAAACATGATTTATTTTTCATTTAATCTGTCTCAGCCATTTTCATCACAGTAGACCATACACATAAGCATCTTCCATAGAAATGGTGAAAAATTGATTGTTTTTGGAGAAAATGTTTCTCAATAATTAAAAAAAAAAAAGAAATCCCAGTATAATTTTATCACAGATGACAGGGGTCATCACACACTTGCATGTGATTTGTTTCTTATTTATTCATTTGAAAATACATAAAATAATTTTTAAATTAAAAAATACATTTCTTCCTAAAGAAAAAAAAAAATGTTTCTTCTCCAAAAAAATATATTTCTTCTCCAGACAAAAAAATTATTATGAACATCCTGTTCCTAAAGCAAATGATATTTACATGCATGGTCTTCCTTGGTGAAAATCACCAATCATTTAAAATGATAAAAACGTCACCTTCTGAAAAGTTACAAAATTCAAGAAATGTTGTGCTTAATCATTGTTTATGTATGTGGTTATGCATGAGAAAATGTTAGTGAACAAGTGAGGATGAAATGAAAGAAACAAAATTTTAATAAATCTTATTTTCCTTGTGGAATTTGACATGCCATTTAGAAAGCAAAACAGGCCACATGTGGCCCACAGGCCCCACTTTGCCCATGACTGAGCTAGATGAAAAAAAAAAAAAAAAATTTGCAACTTTTGTTTAGATCTCTGTAAACAGCCATCATTACATCACACACTTGGTCCTTAAATGATTTTATCAGAGTCTGAAGCGTTTGATGCTTTTATGACCAGCAGTAAAATCTATGAAGTAAGATCTTCCAAGTGGCCACCTGCTGACTGAAAGTAAATAAATGAAAACTTTAGATAGCAAGTGCTACTTGACTGGAAGTTATGAACTTCTGCTTGCAAAAGTATATAAGCAGAGTCACAGAAGAGAAATGACTTCTATATGCCATGTTCCTTCAGAAGATGAGCGATCATGTCTTTCTACTACTTCCTATTCCTTGTAGAACAGTTTGTCCAGAAGTTACAAACTTCTGCTTGCAAGAGTATACAAGCAGATCTGCAGAAGAGAAAAGCTTTCTATATGCCATATTCCTTCCGAACATGCACAGTCATGACTCTCTACTACTTCCCATCCCCTGTAGCTCTTAGTAACAATTGTCTTTTCCCCCTATTCCCACCCTCCAATTCTATGATCCATTCACACAAGATGGTCAAATAGGTGGCCCGTTTTTGCATTCAATGTCCTGTGAGTGTCAAATTTTCCAAGCTGTCCTTCTTCATTATGTGTCTAAGAAATTTTGGCAATCTCTTTCTGATTTCCTTAATACTTCACTTGCTTACATGCTATGCCAATGGTATTCTCAGCATCCTTCTGTAGAATCACATTTCTGTTGCCTCAAGTCTCTTCTTTATCTGGCACTCACTGTTATATAAGAAGATTGATATTGCATAGCAGTTCAGCACTCTTCTCTTTGTTTCAAATGAAATTGTCATGATTTTTTAAAAAAAACCTACATTTTAAAAATGTAGTCATTTTATTTCTGCCATTTCTCTTGTTAAGGAAAAGAAAAGAGACTATGCTTTCCAAAATTTAGGAACCACCCACAAAAAATATACAAACTATGAACCCAAAAATATACAAACTAGGAACCCAAAAAATATATATATAAACTACGAACCCCCAAAAATATACAAACTCAGACCCGACCCATATATACTAGCTAGGAACAATCCCACCCCTACCCAAATATACCAAATCTACAAATTAGAAACAAAAAAAATATGCAAAGTAGAAACCAAAAACAATAAAAGCAATTTTCTGTGGTTCGATTATTTTTTATTAGAAGAAAAAATTAAAAAAAAAAAAAAAAAACAATTTTAAAAATTAATTGCCATATATAACTTTTAGAAAGACAAAAAATGCATTTCTTTAAATAAACAAAACAGTTGAACTAATCAACACAATAACAAGTAAAAGAGACATTTATTTTTTTTTTAAACAGGCTGTTTGGAGTTCGAAAATAAATTTAAAAAATATTAATATCCCTAAAATTGACAAATATTTGCTGAATTTTTCATGTTTGAGTGCTATATATATATATATATATATATATATATATATATATATATATATATATATCTGAAAAGTGTATATAAATATAAATAAATATATATATATATATATGTATAATTATTTATATATTATATATGCAGTACTTATTAGAATGCGCTCAATATCAGATATATATATATATATATATATATATATATATATATATATATATATATATATATACATATATGCACACTTTTTTGGCAAAATGCAAGTAAATTTATAAATGATCAGAGAACTCCAAAATATATATCATATAAACGTCTCATACTGGATACCATATTCTTTGGCGGGGGGGGTTAAACTTGTTAAAACAAAGACTATATTTCTTTCTAAGGATTTGGTTATCACAGAATAATTTATCATGAACATATTTGGACAATGTTTAACCTTTGTGCCTGCAAAAAAAAAAAAAAAAAATATATAATAGAAAAACAACAGTATGTCAAAAGATGGTTATTCCCTTGATACCAGTATTACCGTATGCACTTTTGACTCCCTCAGCAATCTTTATTTACAAGATTATAAAAATATGCAAACCAGCTACAATGATATTTATTATTTACCATTTTATAAACAAATAAAAAAAATTTATAAACAAATAAAAAAAAAAAAAAAAACAGCTTTTAAATCAAAAATTTATAAACCATTAAAAAATTTATGAAAATATGTCAGACAAAAATATGCTCTCAAACTATTTCAGTGAATTTATGTAGCAAGATCAAATGAAAGAAAGACCCAGAAAGTACATTTTTTTTTTCAAAATTTATAATTTACATTATGTTCATTTAATTTTCTTGTTCACCAACATTTTTATAAATTTATGAATAAAAATGTTTTTCATATTCATTTCTTTATAAAATGCTAAATGATATTTCATTGTAGTTTTTTTCCTCTATTTTTTTAATCTTTCTTTGTTCTTGAGAATTAGCAACAAATATATTAAACACTATTTAATTATTCAATTGTTAAATTGCAATAATTTTATATTTACAAAATTATAAACATATTTGAAAAATGCATTTTCCAGGAACTTATTTCATTTGGTCTCACCATTTAAATTCACTAAAATAGGCTGTGAGCATCTCTTTTTAGATATTTTGGGTAATTTTGTAATGTCTTTGAATAAATTTTTCAACAAAGATTTCTTTCAAAAGTATTTCTTTATAAAATTTGTAAATAATAAATATTGCATTGTAGTTGTTCACATATTTTTATAATATTGTAAATAAATATTGCCGAGGAATTCAGACATGTATGCAATAAGTGGTGTCTTTGACACACCATCTTTTTGTGGACACAAAAGTTAAATATTGCCCATATTTGAATATTAAAACTTATGCTTTTTACTATCTGAAATTCTTTTTTGAGGGAGAAAATGAAAGATTTTCTGTTAAAACTATGAAACCAACAAAAAAATAAAAGTCATGTATTAAATAAATTTTATGTTTTTCCTCAGTAGATTTTATTAAGAAAAAAAAAATGGAAAGTAAATTTTCAAATGAAAACTTAAGGTAATGAATTTCCAAACTGATCATAAATTTAACATTTTTAACAAACAATGTAATCTTTTGATACTAGATATATAAATTTGGAGCAGTTGGGCATATAAATTTCTGAAGGAAATATTAACTTATGAAAGAATAAAAAAATTGATATATGGAGAGCAATTGTGCAAAGGCAAATAACTTGTACAAAGGATTTCTTAACAATTTTTGAAAATACCTTATCTAATAATATTCTTATATATATATGTGGATAAAAAAAAATCAACACTGTACAGTGACTATCAGTTTCACATTTCAATGCCATCTTCAATACTGAACAATCTTTCCCTATAGATATGCCAAATTTTAATGAATACTTACATACACACACGTTTATATATATATATATATATAAAGGTATATAAATCTCAATGTATTTATTATTACAGAGCAAAAATTAATACACAATAAAATCCAAAATAAACTTATATGAGAAATAAGCTTATTTTGACTGGTGAAAATATAATTTCTCAGTCTCATCAACCCTGGTATATGTGTGTGTGTATATATATATATATATATATATATAATAATCTTATAAATATAAATAAGTATACTCGTCCGAAAAAACCTTAGGTGTTTTGGCTTGTAAATGAACAAACCAATACCCAAGGGAAAATAACGAATAAAAAAAAAAAGAAAAAACTAAGAACATGTAATTCAGACGAAAACAATCAACTAGAATCCAAGCTCAGTGTCTAAAGAAAAACACCTCTGACATGAGTAAAGTAAAAATAGCTGAGCAAATTGCTCAATACACTAAGTAGAGCAAACCTAACTATGAACTGGCATACCCTGACGAACGGCATGGTGAAACCTAGGTAGGTTTGCCTGGCTCTTTAGGTTCATAGTTTATATATATATATATATATATATATATATACATATATACACACACACACACACACACACACGTATATCATGATAGGTTTTGAGCATAATGGCTTTGTAAACACATATACACAAAAGAAAAGAGTGCTCAATGTTGCAGATAGAGCATTTATAAATAGAGGGTGTCCATAAAGTTCGTGTGCACTTTAAAGTTATAAAAATTTTAAAGTGCACACGAACTTTATGGACACACTGTAGAATGTGGACACAAGAATCAAAACAACATAGTCACTATTAGTTTCATGCTTCAATTTGATTTTTAGACTTTTTCATGTGTGTGTGTGTGTGTGTGTGTGTGTGTTTGTATGCATGTATGTCTGTCTGTCTGTCTGTCTGTCTAATTTTAGGGACAGGCTGAAGCAATAAATGATCCAACAGAACATCATTAACTTGAAAACATTCTTATTTACGTCTGACCAACAATAATTTTTTAAACACTCTGAAAAAATGTTTCAATCTGACCAAATCACAGTATTTTAAAATTCATGCAAGTCACAACCAGTATTTCATGGCATACAACATTATACAATCTTTCTTCTCTCTCAATAGATAGGACATTGCAGAAATTAAATACAGCAAAAAAGCAGAAAATATTTATTTTAGTCGAAATGTTTCACTTCACAAGATCTTATGATTCTATTTTCATCAAGATTCTAAAGTTACTGTTAGTGTCAAGCTGCAAGTGTTTTTTTTTCTATTATTATTATTGTCATGTGGATGACAAACTTATTTCTGAATTTGAAATATGCACAGTAATAATTTGCATGAATTTCACTGGTTACTCTCACTATTAGGTCAATATTTTTGTCAGTATGGATTTGTGTTAGCATTCCCATGGAAATGCTCTGATTATAAAAGAAATATTTATTAAAGTCACGACAGAGACAGAATTTTTAAAATGCTTGCAGGTGTTCTACAAGGTGACACCCTAGCACCATTCTTGTTTGTCATATCTCTGGACTATGCACTACTAGAAACACATATTAGTTCCACCCTAAGAAAATGTAAGAGCTCCTACCATGGCTACTACATTTATTACAGATACTGATCTTGAAGATAAACTATTACTCTCAGACTACTCACAATGGGTACAACATGTCTTTCTCTGACTAGAGGTTACCATAGAAACAATTTGATTATATGTAACTTTCAAGAAAACTTACTATAGGATATGCAATCAACCAAAGTGTGAAATTATCCCATTAGAAGGACATAATTTGAAGCAAGTCGATGGCTTCATATACCTTGGTGCATGGATTCAGCCAACAGAAAAGTATATGAAGATTAGAACTGGCTAAGCTTGGAGCACATTAAACAAAATAGAATGGATATTGTCGACTTTCTAAAACCATCTAAAAATAAGTCTCTTTCAAGCCATGGTGATCTAAAAGCTGAACTTTGTTATAGTCTGCTTCAAATTAGATCTCTTTCTGATTCCCTCCACATAAATAAAAATAATAATAAGTTACTCTTTGCACAGGAGCTTGGCACATCACAACCAGTTCATAAAACAAATCCCCTCAAAAAATATAAAATACAATATAAAAGAGCCAATCACAAATGCTACTGTCAAAGACAGATCAGTTGATCAAGGTCACTGGTGGCGACATTGAAACTTGCCCATTTGCCACAAATTCCACTACCGTGTTGTTGTCGGTATTCTTAAAAGCATGTAGGGTGGATCATGACTCATCATTTTTTTGTTTTTTTTTTCACATGTTTTCTTTGATGGCAACATTTGTGGGCCAAATATAAATAGTATAAATAAAGAATTTTTATAGTAATAATTCTTATATCCTTTACTTTTTGTCTCACTGGCAGGACTTGTTTTGTTTGTTCTCTCATGTTGCCATATGTATGTTTATAAAAACTTTAACAAAGAAGATGCGTGATAGGCTTTACAGGAAACATACAAGGATGTTTATGGCTACACTTGGTGTATCATGGAAAGAACACAAAACAAAAATGGAACCCTATGGAAAACTGCAAAGTATGAATCATTTTGAATTAGGAAAAAATTTTGGTTCAATTAGAACATTTGAAAGAGGAAAGAAGAGCTGTTTATTAAAATACTCTTGAGGGAACTTAATCACAGAAAACAGAGGAGTGGGAGATTAACTAAAAACAAAGATGGATGGATTACCTAAGAAACAATATTAGTCTGCGGAGTGACGAACTAATGAAGATAATGGGTGAATGGAAGAAACTGGTCAATGGTTTTTCGACTTTGTTAAAAATGTTAGTCAAAATTAAACCCATGAAAAAAAATACTGAAAAATATTTGTGAAGAACCAATAAAAAATAAAATATGGACTATAAAAGAGAATTATTTCATATGCTTTTCTACAAAATACAAACGCCAACACAATTATGTTGTTTACTTCAATTTTCCTCTTGGCACCGTGTTTATTTGGGTACAGCATGTTTCAAGATATTTCCAGGTGCCATTATCCAAATTGGCACATTTATTAAATATATAAAAATACCCAGTGGAACATTTATTTGAATATTCTAATAAAACAATGAGGAACAGAAACTTTTAATATCTTGCAAAATTTGCAATACAAAGTATTACTCAATAAAAGCATACAATCTTCAAAATTATATAAAACAATCTTAACAGAAACTTGCCAACAAGAAATTTGTCAGGAATGGTTGACACCATAAAATATATAAATTATAAGGCAAACATCAGATGAAAATTTTGGAAAGAAAAAAAAAAACAAAGACATAAATAAAAAAAAAAAATTAAAAATTAAAAAAAACCATAAACAAAAAAAAAAAAAAAAAAGGATTTTTATAACAAATTTTCATTAATATCACATTTTATTAATAATTCAATAAACAAAATCCAAATATAATTTCCATCATGCTCATTTATACCTGTGAATTTTGAAGTGAGCCATACCCACTTTTCGGTGCGATCCAAGGTTCCAATAGAACAAAATTTTTTTTTGTGACAACATCCATTTAACATTTATCATCATTTATAAATATTACTTCCCCTTTTAATGTATATTGAATCCCCTCAAAATATAGGGTTTCATATATTAGTTCTATATATTTGAAATGGCAGTAGCCTGGCTCTCAATTTCAGTCAAGATTATTTTAGGTGTTGCCATAGAAGGTTATGACTACACAACCAAGAAATTCAAATTCAAGTTGCATTGGCAGGAATAACATTTTACTTGGTGAAAATAGTCACCTACAGAGTGCTAAAGGTTAAGGAACACTTACGCTTTGCAAAGGATAAAATTAACATAAGATTTATACAGAAATGCATAATTTTATTTCATTTTACTATTCCAAGTTAAAAGTCTGAATGTTTATTTTTATCTTGCTGACACTATCTCGACAAGACATGTTACACACACACACACACACACACCCTGCATTCTCACCTTGCTTGGGGTAAAATCATAAAAAAAATGAAAACATTAAATTCCACCTCAAAGATCTACAGCAGTAGTTCCCAAACATTTTTGTCCTGGGATACATTTTTGGAATGAAAATTTGCTCACATCTCACCAAATTTTGTGTTGAAAAAGTACATTTAAAAATAAAAAACAGTGAGGGGGCTAAAGGGAGATAACTGTGGATTTGAAGTCAGAACATTATCATTGATAACTCTCGCCTACAATTTGCAGATCCTAGTTACTATATTTTTAATACTTGATATAATGCAAAAATATCGCAATGATAAAATCAGCCAATAATTATTTATAACTATTTATACTGGGACTAGTGCATGTAATTACAAGTAATCTATAATAATGTTTTAAATTTTGAAACAATTTATTTTTGGTATATGAATTTTTTAAAACTGTTTCTAAATCTTTGTCTTTCAATCATTCCGCCTCACCTATTATCCTCTTCCGCGGTACCTACAATGTGCACCATACCTATAAGGTGCGCCACACCATTTGAAAACCACTGGTCTACAGTAATAAAAGATAAGCAAATAATCTATTATTTCATGTCTATGAACATAACTTATTAGTCTACCAGTGCAATGTTGAAATGCCTTTTCAGGGAAAAGAGTAATACATCCCAAGAAGAAAAAGGCTCTGCAAATACTTTCAAAACAGAACAAAAGAATGTGTTTCATATTGCTCTTTTAGTCACTGATAATAATGGTTTTCTTAGGTTCTTATATGAGTGCCACTGTTAATATCTAACCTAGTACCACATGCCACATAGTTGGGTCATTGGCGACTAAAACAATTTCTTCACCAGGTTTTTCTGGCGACAAGGGTGACTAAACACCCAACAGTATTAAAAACAAGATCTGCTAAAGGGCAGATGAACTTTCTTGTAGCTTACTTTTATTCCCCACCCCTAATGAAGAAATTGTACATATGGGAACTAGTTAGGACTACATAGAGACTCTGAGGTATTATGGTGGCTGTAGTAAGAATGGTAAGTTAGAATGTGCTGTTTTGGTGTAAGGAATACTGTGGTATGTTTGGGTCAGTAATTGTGGTCAGATAGGTTTAAGATAAGACAGACTAAAGATCTGCCCTCCCCCATCTTCCCCCTTTTGGCCTTGTATCACATTTTTGTATTTTTCAAAATAAATATCACTTTCCTGTAAAGGTCAACAGCCATTTAGCACAGTGGAGTAGACTTGGCTCTATAGCTATGGATGCAACCAATGCATTAATGACACAGCATCACTGGGCAGAGGGCTTCTTTGGATGAAGTCAACAGCCAGAATGGAGAGATCCTTTGACAGAGCCAATGGCCACATGTTCATGGCTAAGGCAAGCCTTCAATATCAGCTGAGGGTTGACCTGGAGAGGAATGAGCTCCACCACATCTGCTTACCCAAGACTTACCTCTTTGGCTTTCGTCACAGATATGTGGATGGAACTGGTCAAATGCTCAGAAACCCTACAACCATGCCCGGTCATAGGACTGATGATGATTATATTTTTGATAAATAAAACTTAATATAAACTATATCGACAATGGATATTACTGTTGTGACGTTTGTTATATTTGATCAGGCCTTTTCTTTTTTTTTAAATTTAATCTCTAGAAATGTGATATTAACTTTCCAAACATGAGTGTAAATGATAAGGACTTAATGTTTTCTTTTTTCTCATCTTCCAATACAGCTCCCTGAAGGTTACAATGTTGTGCAAATTGTCTCTCTGTAGCTAAGCACTCTCAGAAGGCTGTCAGACAGAATAATTGTCTCTTGGATGGTGTAATGTTAAAAGTTATGTTATTAATTCAAAAATAAAGAAAATTATTAGGAAATCCTTATTCATTGATATTTTTAGGCAATTAAATGACAAAGTGGAACAATTCTGTGTAACACATCTTGTCATATGTATGTGAAGGAGGGGAGGAAGTGATGTGAATGTAATTATATAGGAAGTGGGGGGAGATCCTGATGATGTGGAAATGTTGAATTTAAAATTTTTCAGTTGTAATTTCTTTTTTTGTCAGATGTGTCTGGACATGCTGCCTAGCCGATCTCATTCAGTTTTCTTACACTTTTGGTTTTGTTTTTATCATTTTTTCTTCTTTTTAAGTATCCCACATTGTGATAACAGATCTGCCATGAAGGATGAAATGTAAGAACTTGGATACAAATTTACCATGGATGATTTAGTAATCAGTGCACTTTCTATACATTCTTCACTTTAGCATGGTTTTCATTTTTACAAGAGGAAATTCCAGAAGTTTTGAGACATTTTTTTAGATGAGTTGGTTATAACTGTCATAGATTGCCATTTTGGCAAACTATTACCATACAGCTGAGCTGCCAAATTTTGTTATTCTAGATTGAAGGAGACAGCTGTAACAGCTCTTTGGACACACAGCTCACTAGTTTGCAGAATGCAATCAGATGTCAAGACAATTTGGAAGATTGCTATGCAATAAAAGTTTATGTTGACAGAGATGGGATTCCTGTTCCTACAGCCCAGACCTTGCTCACTGTGATTTTTGGTTGTCCCCTAAATTGAGGGAGAACCTTGAGGGCAGTTGATTTGAAGACACTAAGAAAAAAGAAGGCTGTGGCAAGGTTCCTGCACATCTTCACTTAACTTCCATAGGAACACTATTTATATTATTCGGACTATTGTCCCCATCTTTGTTGCCATATTTATCCCAATGTTTTGGCCGTTGTACACTTCAGATTTCTTCAATTGGTTGGAATGTCGAACTGAAACCTTTATTTCGCTCAAAGGGGGAAACTGTTCTAGTTCCACGTGCCATGTCTAATGCATGTCAGTTATCAGTTATCTCCTGTTAATTCCCCTCTCCAAGTTCTCCCCTACATTAACCAGGTATTGAAGTCACACTCTTTGGGTTCTGTCACTGGATCTAACTAATACCTTTATCCACTGTGGGGACAATAGTCCAAATAATGTACATAATACCTCATCTCAGAAATATAGACAGATTCTATAGGAACCTTCATGAAGAGAATGTGGAAGGGAGGAGGGGCTACACAAGTACATTGAAGTCAGCAGATCTTAATTTGAGGGAGGTTAGAGTTTTGTACTTGTTTGAAATTAATAAATGTTTCTCCTGAAAAGATCTCAAAACCTCTGCAATGAACCAGGTAATTAAAGAAGCAATTTTCCTTTTTTTTTGTAAATCAAAATTATGGCCAGCTTCATTATGGTTAGAAATTAATGTGCTGAGTGGGTTGTTTCATAAAAGATCTCTTTTGCGGTCATATACTCGTTTATTTAAATTTATCATTTATATATGTTCGAAAGAAGAACACCTACAACTCGAAAATACTTTTGATATGTTTTCGCAAGCAGTCATACAAAACTATCTCAAAGTACAAGCAGAAAACAAATCACTTCCACAGTACAGTTTTAACCAGTATACTTAGACAAATTATTCTGCACACTCCCTGAGATTTAAACAAATGCATACTAAGCATAAAATTAAGCATTAAATCATGAAAATGGCAGTGTATTATTGACAATTAGAACATGTCAGTTTTGGAACCATGGTATTACACTCAATTTTAAAGTTGGAGTTTGACATGATAAATAACAACACAAAATATTTTTTTACCAAATTTTCTCAGTTTTTGAGAAGTTTAAATATTATGTTTAGGTTCAAAATTGGAGTGTTGGAATTTCATTCTAGTGATCAGTGAAAGCACAGCCTTATAAAATATATAATCTACTGAAACCTTACAAGTTGTCTATGGACAAGATGCACAACCAAATTATTACTAAATCACTGTGCAATCAAATAATACCTTCATTTACTTTAAAGGGAAATTATACTGAACAATTTAGCTAGATTATGATGTAATGTGTTATAAAGTAGAGTAGCTTTAGTATGATTTTTGAATAAACAATAAAAATTTAAAACATTTTGTCTTATAATTTGTCCCTAAGAGTATTATGGTGTTATACAGACTTATCTGGATGAAAAAGACAATTGCAAAATATTTCTTAGTCATTGCCTAACATGTTTATTTTTCGTTTTTATTAATTATGATCTAACAAATCTTATTCATTGAAGAGCCATTTTTGTAATCTTTTACAATTTTTTTTTTTTTTTAGTTTTTACTTATTGAATACAGTAAAAAAATTGAATATTTTGCTTGTGGGGATTCATAATTAGAATTCTGGTTTGAATATATTTTTCCATTCAATATATCTACTACAAAAGATATCAACTTTATTTGGATTTATTCTTGAAATAGTAAAATTTCAAAGTCAGTTTTTAAGCAAAAATCTGCAGAAATTACATATTTATGTGAATTTTTTCAGATGATCTTTAAAAATAAATGCCCTCAAATTGGCAAAAGCTATGAATCTAATTTTTGTTTTAAGTTCTTACACCAAACACCAGTTTTCACACAGAGTGCGATGTTGATTTTTCTAAAAAAAACTGAAAAATCAATCTGCCCTATTGACCATTGCAGTGTAGTAAGTACTGCAGTTTTGTGAATGATAAATAAAATGGCTCCACTGAATATAGAAAAAAAGAGCAGAAAAGTTCTCAGCCTGAACCAGTTCCCGAAATCAGTATTCCAATGATCAAATGTCAGAACTGTTTTTTTTAGGAACCGGGTCAGACCAGGTAATTTTCAACATGTCCACAACTATTAAGTCATTTAATTTAATTTCCACATCCATAGTTTTTATTGCACCATTTCAGCCGCTGAATTCACTAGCTTCTCCCGGATGTCTGTGGTATTTGAAATATTGAATTTTGATCGGATTGGGGTATGCACATGTGAGTTTTAAGGACAGGCACCAAATCTGAAGGGTTGATTGAATAATTCATTCATTTTCTATGGCTTATAACTCCTTTGCAGGTTCTTTAAAGTCAGGATTTCTTTTTGGTGTGTGCGTGGAGGAGGGGAGGTAATAATGACTTAGTGATACAAGTATTACTAATTAACCCATATATGGGGGAGAACCGGTGGATTCATAACTTTCTCAAGTGTACTTGCATGCAAGTGAATCGTAACAATTAAATTCAGA
This sequence comes from Acanthosepion pharaonis, assembly GCA_903632075.3. Lineage (NCBI taxonomy): Eukaryota > Metazoa > Mollusca > Cephalopoda > Sepiida > Sepiidae > Acanthosepion > Acanthosepion pharaonis. The sequence goes on along the minus strand of CAHIKZ030001025.1, from coordinate 262,893 downwards.
TTAACAATTCCAAGACATTATTCATTACACCACCTGCACATCCAAGCTTACAGCACATGGTATTCCCAAGCAGTCACCCATCTAGGTACTGACCAGACTCAACATTGCTTAACTTCAGTGATTGCATTGAAACACTGGTTCCTGTACAATGTGGCTGTAAGCATGCAGGTGAAGGAAACACGTGTCTTGCGTGATCATATATATATATATATATATAATGAAATGGACTAAGTCAGACAATTATCTTAATATATTTTCTGTTTATACGTTATTTTTATTGATACAAATATTTAAGTGTATGCTCTGTTTATAATAAACAGTATTAACTACATTAACGACCCGAATGTCCGAGAAATCTCATTTGAAAATATATGTCCTCTGACAGGAATCGAACCTGTATCCTACGCAGAAGCATTTCCTTAAATATTTGTATCTATAAAAATAATGTATAAACAGAAAATACATTTTTTTATATATATATATATATATATATATATATATATATAAAAACAGAAAATACATTAAAAAGTATCAGGACTGGAGCTATAAAAAAGGAAAGCACAACATATATCATTTCGCTATTTAATCTCTTTTAAAGTAGTTCCATTCTGAAACCACACACTTTATCCAGCATTATTTCCATTCATGGAAGCATTCCTGGAACTCCTTTTTTGGAATAGTGAGCAGCTACCTCATCCCATTCTCTTGGACTGATTCAAATTCTTGAAATCTTGTTCCTTTCAAGTGGGATTTGATTTTGGGAAAAGGAAAAAGATGCAAGAGGTGAGATCTGGGGGATATGATGGTTGTTGAACCTGGGGAATGCAGTCCTTGGTCAAAAACTGCTACACAGTTTATGGTTACTGATGAAACCTCTGTGGTGTGGAGAGACTACCACACTCTATACACTTTCCTTCCAAGCATTGCGATAAATAACAGAAGCAAACATGAATATTATAACTGTGTGCATGCACGGCAGAGTTCAAGGTCAATCTCTACTAAGTGGCTTAACATAGTAACTTTCCCAATACTTTTTGAACCGACCTCATAATATATGTGTAATCTGCCATGCGCCAACAACTTAATGGTAGAATCCTCAACTGATGCTTATTCAGTCGTGTTTTGATCCTAGCTAGAGGCAACTGGATGTCTAGCCACACTGATGAGCTGTGATACAGTGAAAGTCTGTCTGTGGACAACTATATATATATATATATGTGTTGAAAATTTGTTTTGTGATGTGTTTCATCATTTAGGACTTCATTGGACTAAGTTTGTACTGATACTTTTTCCACTTTGTCAATACATACCCAAACTTTATATATATAAAAATATATATATATATATATATATATATATATATATATATATATATTCAAAAAAATATTCTGCAAGTTAGTTTCAAATCTTAAATATCTTATAAAGATATCTTTTCCCTTACAGTATTACAAGAGATATGGTTAGAAAAATTTTGACTCCATAAGATTTTGAAGAATTTTTTTTTTTTTTTTTGCATGTGTAGATACAGGTAGTATAAACCATTGTTCTTATGTAGCAATTTAAGCAGGGCTACACTAGCACTGACTTCTGACATGGATCTTTTTTAGCAAAGATTTGTCACAGTAGAATTGACAGGTCAGTTTGTTGTGTCCACTTTTGCACAGATCCCTTTGAGAAAGGCATGAAACATGAAACTATGTTTTACAAAGCAGTGGATTTCCAAAACCAAATTTCATAAACTGTAGTCCCAATGGGAGTAAAATATGTGCCAAAGCAAATATACTCTGCCAAAATAGCCATGCAGAAATGGCGGCACCAAAGTGACTGTACCCAAAGCTCCCTTTCTGAAAATGACGTCCTATTACAACAACTCACAAAAGATCATATAGCACCAATCTTCTTGGATAAGAGAAAGTTCTCAAACTGAAGTTTAAACTGGTCTTTGTTTTAAAAGAACCACTGATACACTGGTAATTTATACCAGATGTTAAAAAATAATTAAAAACAAAAAATTTAATTTATTTTCAATTTAAATCATAACAAATCTGCCAATAAGGCAACATTTTAAAGACACTGGATACAAAAAAAAAAGAATATTTGTTGAGGGAATTCTCAAGTAATGATTTTTTTTCTCTTTTAAAGACACATGTAGTTGGACTGAATTTAAATTTCTATTTGTTCTTGGTATTTTTATCTTCATTATTTTTGCCAGAGATGATTGGAAAATTTCTGAAAGCTTGGTGCTATGAAATTTCAATTGGCATTGTTCTCATTAGTAGCCCAAGTTAGGCCTACATTTCAAATGCAGCCCAAGTTAGGCCTACATTTCAAATGCAGCCCAAGTTAGGCCTACATTTCAAATGCAGCCCAAGTTAGGCCTACATTTCAAATGCAGCCCAAGTTAGGCCTACATTTCAAATGCAGCCCAAGTTAGGCCTACATTTCAAATGCAGCCCAAGTTAGGCCTACATTTCAAATGCAGCCCAAGTTAGGCCTACATTTCAAATGCAGCCCAAGTTAGGCCATCTTGTTTCCAAATGTAGCCCAAGTTAGGCCATCTTGTTTCCAAATGTAGCCCAAGTTAGGCCATCTTGTTTCCAAATGTAGCCCAAGTTAGGCCATCTTGTTTCCAAATGTAGCCCAAGTTAGGCCATCTTGTTTCCAAATGTAGCCCAAGTTAGGCCATCTTGTTTCCAAATGTAGCCCAAGTTAGGCCATCTTGTTTTCAAATGTAGCCCAAGTTAGGCCTACTTATTTTCAAATGTAGCCCAAGCTAGGCCATCTTACATTAAGAGTAGCCTAAAGGTAGAAAAATTCAAAATTTAGCAATGCTAAGCTTTCAAATATCATCCAAACTAGCAACCCTTGGGGATGGGAAAAATGCAAAGATCAAAACTACAAACAGGTGTTGTCCAAAATGCATCTATTTTACTATAAAGGGTTATTCAAAAAGAAAACAACAGATTTAAATTTTTTAAAATAAAAACAAATGCTAAGAGACAGAAACACATACAACACATTACCAAATAGGAAAAAAGTTCAAAGTTTTTTAAAATTACACTCTGCAAATTGCAGTACACAAAACAACTTTTCTTGTGGCTTGACACAAATTATAACAATTTAAATGTATACAAAAATAAAAAAAAAAAAATAAAAAAAAACAGAAAGAAGCATTTAAACAAGATTGAAAAAAATTTTTTCATTTAACTTTGAACCTTTCCCTATCTAGTAATGTGTTCAAGGTGTTTCTATCTCTTAGTATTTGTTTTTATTACATTTTTGAAATCTGCTTTTTCTTTTTGAATAACCCTGTATAACACACTAAGCTATTTTTTTTTTTTTGGTCTGTAATATCTGCAACCTGTTGGTTTACTCGCTTGCATTGGCAATTTATTTAAAGACTGACATGTGGAAACCTAATAAGTACTTAACGTATCAATTTCATATATGCTGTTTTTTGGGGTTTTTTTTTATGACAGAGGAAACTAATATCAAGATAAAATTCTGCTGGACATTAAATGGGGGGGGGATCAGTTCTATATTAACTAATAAACTGATCCCACAAAATTACTTATATTATTCTTGTGTGTGTGTATATATATATATATATATATATATATATATTGGGGAGGCATGGTGGAGTAATGGATAGCGGCTCGGATTGAGGAATCGGAGAACTGAGTTCAAATTCCAGTCAAGTCTATTACATTCACTTACATGCTAATACCCTTGGGAAAGGTATGAATCCTCCTCTTCTCTCCCCACCAGCTATGGGTAAATAGCAGGACAGACCGGGTTCTATAGCCTTGGATGGCAAATGATCTACTGCAGAAAGAAATTGCAACCTTCTGTGGGGAAAAAATCTGCATTGTATGGGTAAATAGCAGGACAGACTGGGTTTTATAGCCTTGGTTGGCAACTGGTCTAGGAGAAGGACAACTCTGAATTCAAAACCTGCAGAGGGTAGTTTGGGGACCATGTGGCATGTAGTGCACCAGGTCTCTGTATTCAGCCCTTCAAAAAGTGTGGATGGTTCTGCACAAAACCTTTACCACTATGATCAAATCACATATGCTGGTGTCTGGTTGTCAGTTCCTAGGAACTGAGCTGCTTGACCTTCATACGTCGAATATGATGGGAGAGTACAATACAGTCGAATACACACACACACAGGGTGTTCCATAATGATGGGACACTTTTTAAATGCAAGTATCTTGTATAATAAAAATGGAATAGAATACAGAATATATTTGTTACATATACAAAGAGTTCAGCATATTATCTAAGATTTTATTATTTCCTACAGATATAGGATATCTCTTTTTGCTGACAGTGGAACCTCCAAAAGGAAATTACATACATAGTGGAGGCTTGCTTCACCAGCCAAAGACCCAAGCCCAAAGGAAATTCTGACAGCATTTTGGAAAGTGACAGGCTCTATCCCAAAAGGTGATTCTCTATGCTGTTACAAACTTCTGTAGGACAGGCAATGTCAACTGATTGAAATGAAAGAGCAAGCTCATGCATGTTCTCTTCATTTTGATAATCATCCCAGGGATGTCATATTGAAATCTTAGATAATAAGTTGAACTCATGTATATCAGTTTTCTAATAAATACTTTCATTTAAAATGTGTCCCATCATATAATAATATATGTATATATAAACTCAGACTTGAAAACCTAATGATAGTCGAGTGAAAATAGCCCAAAATGATGTGAAATCCTAAAGAAAGAATGGTACAAAGCTAAATTTGGTACTGTTGGAAAGATTGTTTTATCCAGAGTCTCTCTTCTATATGTCATGTACCTGCAGGATGTTGGTGATCATGACTCTCCCCAACTTCTTGGACTTTGTAGCTCTTAATAAATTTTGTCTTTTGGCTACCTCTCCAAACACTGTTCTGTCATCCATTTACTCAAGCTTGGCTAGGTAAGTTATGCATTGTTTTCCTTGGTTCCTCTTGCTTTCAATCTGTCCAATGAGTATCAAATTTTCCAAGCCTTCTTTTCTCATCATGTGCCCTAGAAATTTCAAGTGTCTTTTTCTGATGTTCTGGTTTTCATTTTCACTAAAATTTTGATCAGTCCATGGTATTCCAGTCATCCTTCAAATCTCTTCTCCATCCATGAGGAGGCCATACAACATTTACTGCAACAAAGAAGGACATAACAGTTCGGTACACTTTTCATTGTTTGCTAATGGACTTAGTAATATATTGAAGATCCACAAAAATCTGACTTTTGCATTTTTGTTTTTTTTTTTAACGTGAGTATTTTAAACCTTTCTTTGAAATAATATATTTCTTATTCAACAATTTTTCTTTTTACAAACCAGTCAGAAAAACCCTTAAGAAATTTGTATTCTAAGGATTATATGCTCAATCAATCAATGTCAAAATGCTTTCAAGTACTTTCTTCTATTCAAATTTATAGTAAGCCATGTGCTTATAAAATTGTCATGGGTCCTTACCTATAACTACAGAATGAACTCTTCCTAACACTATGTATACTACACCTCTCTCAAGAGAGAGGGACGAATTGAGTTGAGTCAATAGTAGTTCACTCCAAACCAGACTGACAGTCATGCTAACACCCTCCACATCTTGTATTATTATTTCGTGTAATATACCTTCGTTATTTCTACTCTTGTGTTCGTGTTGTTCTTCCTTGCTCCTAACCTGGACCATAACAACAATCTAAACCGATTTTTTTTGGTATATTACAAACTAGTCAGTAATAGATAGAACAATTTTGCACTCCAATGATCATATTGTCAAGTGATTAAACTAAAGATGCTTACAAATACCTGATCCTCATCTAAAGATGTAAAGAAAGACATATACTTATAAAATCCAAACTATGTTTTTTTGTAATTCACAGACTTCTCACTAAATGCATAAAATTTTGTATTCAGATAATCATTTTTTTTATTTTTTTATTTTTACAGGGGTGTTCACCCTGTAAAAGGCCTGAGGGTCACTCAAGGTAGAGTGTTACAGAGTAAGAGGCACATCTTATGTGGATATGTATGAAAGATAAAAGATGTTGAACAGGTTAAGATTGTAGTGATCAGGGAAGCAGCCTCTTGGCAAGGTGGCAGTTTGTAAGAAGAATCTTCTTGAGTGAAACTTACATAGAGGGACATAAAGGAACTGAAGGGTGGTTCATTACAATGTGCACCACAGGGCTGGTCTTAACTGTGAAGGTTAACACTGGTGGAACTAAGGAATGTCATTCATATGAACATTTTCAATAGAAATAGTGATAGAGCAGGAAGAGGCTTGTGATGTCTCATCTGTGAGAAAAGGAATTCAGAGTGGAAAATAATTTGTCACCTACAAGGATGTGTAGACGCTTTTCAGCAATATCAAGATTATGTTGTCTAATTACAAATACTTTCAAACATTCTCTTCCAACATAACCTACTATGAGCCAAAGGTGTAAATCAATTGCACTTGTAATTGCAAAGTTAAGATAAAAAAAGGTAAATAATCCTAGATGGATGGAATGTCATATTGTGATTACTTGACCCACCTCTACTGAAATGTACATAAGAAAAAAAAAGTTTCCCCAAATTGGATTGTCACAGATTTTGGTTATGTTACTCATTATTAAACAAGATTTCCAACAGTACCAAATTTAGCTTGATACCAATATTTTCCAGAAAAAAAAGACAATTTCTACTGGATAGGCTTAAAGGTTTAGAATATGTCATTTTTTTTTTATGGTATAGGTAAAATTGTAAAAGTAATTAAAAGGTGAATATGTTTTGTGTTTTTGTTGGTAAGAAAATGGATTTCTCAGTGACAATAATAGTTATCAATAAGCTCTCAACATGGAAATTAGTGATCACATTTAGAAGCAAAAATATAGACTAAAAAACACACATAACGATCTGAATAAATTTATGGATACCAACTGAAGGCCCATTTAAAATATTATTGAACCATACAAGTCACCAGTAAAATTAATCTTTTTTTTCTTTTTTAATATATAAACAGGAATCACAAACTTGAATAAATAGTAAAATTATCGCCCACTTTAAATTCAATGCATAAAAGATAAAAATAATGCATTAACTCTTTTGGAAACAGAATTTCAATTTTTTTTTCTCTTTCTCTGACACTTTGCTGTTTTTAAAATACTGTTGAGGCAAATTTTTTTTCTTTTAATTTTAGTCACCCCCCCCAAATCTCGAAAAAGAATCAAAGAGACTTGTGCTCTTCTCATGCCACCCATAATATCTATCTTACATAGATGAAAGACAAGTTGAGACCATCCTCAATTTTCAGAATTGTCTTACACAGAAGACTTGCCACTGCAGACATAACCAGAATACATGATTGTACACTGAGGCCTACCAGAGTATCGTCCAAGCTTCTGCCACATGTCTAAAAACGTCCATGGTGAAACATCAATGGTTTCTAAGCATGACACCTTATTAAGTTACTTCACTGAAGCATGTATCTCGTAAGCTATTGATTCGAGATCGAGGAAAGGAACCGGGTTCGTTAAAGATGTGCTACAATGAGAAAAAAAATAACATTGTATTAGTAATTTGCTTCATGTTAACTTTATAAGATAGACAGGTCAATTCTTTACAGTTAATAATCTATAAGAGTACAAAAACATGCATTCAAACACATTTTGAACTTTAATATTAACAAGCATTTACTTTGTTGTGGGAATCACCATTTTTATTTGCCGAGTGTGGACATTTGTTAGTCAATATTTAATGGCTCCTGGTACATTTGTCCCCACAAACAATATTTGGTGGACTCATGCGAGTCTGGGCAAAAATAAGGAACTAAAACATGGAATTTAATCAAACAATTAATGCATGTATCAACAAAAGGAAATTACATTAATGTGTACACAGTTGAAAAGAAAGTTACAGACATTAAAACATTAGCTATTAAAAATATGCTTGTGTGTGTGTGTGTGCAAGAGTTCAGTAGTCAGTCAGTCAACCGGAGAAATAAATATGCTCCAGCAGGGACATCTTCATCTACCATCTGCTACATCTTGCAGCAACAGGAAGAAATTATTTTTTTTTTATTTACAGAACTTAAATAGCACCATCTAATGGCCATTTTGAGCTAAGTGGTGTAACCCACAACTTTCATCTTAATTTTTTACTTAATTTTTAATTACTTTACATCATTAGATGTAGCATTGTCAACCATCATTAATTTTTAACTCATTTTTTTTTCATCATAATTCCAAATGCTTTCTAGTTCAATGTTAGTAATAAAGTTTTCTATAAATATTTTCATGGTAATTGTTTTGATGAGCTTTTATTTGGTACCTAGACCTTACAAATTTAAGTGCAGTACTAGATTGGCAGTAAGGTCTCATCATCTCAAGATTGAAATGTCTAGATGTAACCATAAATTCTGAGCTAACAGTTCCTCCTCTCGCACTTTGCTCATGGAACTCTTCTGGCTTCTTGCTTCCCAGTCAAATTTTATTATCTTCTGTATTCTTAATTCCTGTTCTTTTATCGTTCTCTCTCCTTAATGTTTTCTTTTTCCTATATTCTTTCACTCAGTAACCCACTTGTGTCTTATCAGCTTTATTGCCTTGCTTTTGATGAAAAGATAAAAAAAAAATATCCCAAAATGTACACTATTTAGATTATTCTGTCTATTGTCCTCATCTTTGTCGCCATATTTATTACAATGTTTCGGCCGTTCTATGCTCCAGCCTTCTTCACGTAGTTGGAATGTAGAACTGAACCCTTTATTTCGCTCACTGGGGTAGACTGTTCTAGTTCCATGTCTAATAGATGTCAGTTATCAGTTATCTCCTGTTAATTCCCCTCTACAATTTCTCCACTCCAAAAAAAAAAAAAAAGGGGCCCAGATGAGCTACATTCTTAAGTTCCATCAGTTGAAATCTTTACAGCTAAGACACACAATGTAAAGTACACAAGGGTGACTCCTCCTCATTCTCTTCATATTCCATTGATAAGGAGGAAGTTCCACTCAAACAGCTTCTACACCAGAACTGTTAGTTTGTGAGACTCCCAAGAAATTGCTTCCCAGATCATTACAATCTTAACCTCTTCAAGTCTGTCATACACATCATCCTAACATGCATTTTTTTTTTTACCTCTTTTTATGCCCTTATGACAACCTTATTTAGTAAAACTCTAAATTGAGTCTCTCTTGGGCCTTGCATTGGGCAAAAAAAAAGTATTTAAACAGATATTATGGTTTCTAGGCTTGTTTTTCTAGAAAAAGTTACCACAATGTTTACATCCTTAGATTTAATTGTAATTTTATTGACAATTTTCCAACCTTTTTTTAAGATTATTTACATCATTCAGACTACTGTCCTCATCTTTATTGCCATTTTTCACAACATTTCAGCCATTGTACACTCCGGCCTTCTTCAGGTAAAAGAAATACCAGAAGAAGACTAAAGCATACAATGACCAAAACATTGTGATAATGGCAATAAAGATGAGGACAACTGTCTGAACAATTTAAATAGTTATAATATCTCACCTCAGAGATATGGACAGATTTTACTTTTTAAAAACTTTATCAAGAACTTCTAGCATCCAGATAACATTTTAGAAAATACTTAAAACCGGTAAGAAAGTGTGTGTGTATGTGTGAGAAAGCAGTGATGAAAAATCTCAGCCAGACACTCTTTCCAAAGTTTTTCTTCACCACCTTTATAAATGTATATGTGGCAAGAACCATCTAAGGGAGATAACCATGCTATACAAATACATTTGAATAAAATTTAAGTTACGTAAGTAGCCTTATGATAAATTATTAAAAAAAAAAAAAAAAAATTATTTCTCAACATGATCTCCTTGCCTGTCAATGCACTTAACGAAATGCTTCTCCATTAATCATACAGGCTGAACATTATACAGGTAAAAATTCCATATTAAAATATCCACAAATATAATATTTAATGGCATATAAGATGCATATTAAAAAAAAAATTAGAAAATTATAGGCCTGATATGCAAAGTTAAGCAACCCACTCCCTGTGTAGGCTAATTTTATCCCCACTGGTCACAACTATAGGTTATAATTTTACCTCAGTCAGTTTAAGATTGATTCCATAATATTATTTATTCAAATGTCACCATCGATATAGTAAATATAAATGATTAAATGTTTGGTTACAGAACACTGAATGCCTACCAACCCAGCATTCTTTACTGTATTTTGACTTCTGTTCAACTGTAGGAGAAATTATTTTTGACTAGGTTTTCTCTTGCAATGTTTTATTTCTGTAATCATGTCAAATACTTTCATTCTTTCTCTATGTTCACCTGTACTGTTAGCTTCTTTTTAACAGACCTGAGTCTGTTCGAGCTGCTCGGCAACCTTGACATATTCAGGAAAGACATTAGAATAATCAAAAGCCTCTACTAGCAGCAAACAGCCTGCATCAAGATCAAAAATGAGCTCAGCAGATATACAAAAATAGAAAGGGACGTAAGGCAAGGATGTATCTTCTCACTGAACTTATTCAACCTATGCCATGAGACAATTCTGAGAGAATTGGAAATCCTACGAGGAGTTATTACTGGCGGTCACAATCTTAACATAAGATACCCAGATGACACAGTGTTGATAGCAGACACAGAAAAACTACAAAACCTTCTACAGAAGGTAGCGAAGGAGAGAGAGAAGAAGGGACTAAGTATAAACTACAAGAAAACAGAATGCATGGTCATCAGTAAAAGGATGAGCCCAAAATGTAATTTACAGGTCAGGGACACTGTAACCAAGCAGGTGCGGAAATTTAAATATCTGGGAAGTGTTCTGACAGAGGATGGTAAGTGCAATGCTGAGATCCAAAGAAGCATTGGGATGTCCAAAGACGCATTCCAAAAGCTAGACAGAGTATTATAAGACAGGGGCTTTTGTTGGTAACAAAGAAAAGAGTATTGAATTGCTACATGATGTCTGCCCTCCTTTATGGCAGCGAATGTTGGACGGTCTCCTCAAGGATGAAGAGACTTGAGGCAGCAGTGGTGTGGTTCTATAGAAGGATGCTAAGAATACCATGGACTGAAGATGTGAGTAACGATGAGGTTTTGGAGAAGATGCAAACAAAGAGGAAACTTATATTAACATCAGGAAGAGGCAGCTGAAATTTCTGGGACATGTAATGAGAAAGGAGGGCTTGGAAAATCTGATACTCACAAGGCAGATAGAGGGACAATGGAAAGCAACACATGACATACTTAAGCATGTGGATGGCAGAACAGAGTTTGGGAGAAATAACAAAAAGAAATAAAAAAAAAAAAATATTACACAGTCATCAATAACGTAAGCACAGTTTCAAATTTGACATTTGAAAATAAAGACATTGTTGTAACCTAGGAAAGGTTACTGAATAGAATAACCAAATGAAGGTTGGTAATGAACAATAATACATAGGACAAGAACAACACATATAAGATTTGCCATTGGCACATAGAAGTAGTCAACTACTAGAAGTGAGTCAAGTGAATTCCACAGTGAATCTACAATGGTTGGCTAACATACAGTATTCACTACTGTATTTATAGGAATTGGGACATACCCATTATCGTCCATAGGTATGCTATAACAGACATAATATAATTCTTTAAAATGTCAGGGATCGATTTGATACTGTATTTATATTATGAAATTGACTTCACTTCTAAAGTGATACATTTTTATTCTGATAAATGTTGTGAGTAGAAGAAAGTCTAATGAATGCAAATCTACATAAACTATTGCCTAAAATGTTTTTCCAAAATCTTTTACACGCAAACAAGTAGTGCTGATTACTAAAACATCAAAAACTGAAGAGGATTCTTACCATCATAAAATTATGGCAGTGTAAGCAAGGTGGCTGCTTCACAGACTTCTGGATGAGATCAACAGCTTCTGGAAAATCTTTGCAAGCTAAAATTTTCTCCTTATTTAGCGCTATTAACGTTATGGCCACTCGCTGTAGGACTTTGGACCCTTCATAAAATACACAATCCCAAATTCGAAGGACAGTCTGAAATCAAATAAGTTTTAGAAAATCCTTAAATGAACAATGACCTTTGTCAACTAAAATATTCTATTCTTGTTTTTAGATAAAATGCAAATTTCTCAAAAAATTTAAGAAAACAATATGATATCTTTTTACAATATTTAAATCTCTTATGAATGCAAATTTCTTTTAAATTTTCCCTCCCATCAGTACAAAGTAATAAAGAATCTTTAGCACGTTTAATAAATGTTAGGTTTACTGATAGGTAAGTAAGTTCACTGTGTCGTACTAGACAATTTTTCTCAACAAAATCTATCTTAGACATTTGTTAGTCTACCATTTGTCCAGGTTTTGGATATTGCTACCACATATGGTCTAGTGCTTCTGCTATCTATCTAGAAATTCTTGATAGAATACAAAGTAGAGTTTGCAATGTTATTAGTCCTGACCTGGCATGTAGGCTTCAGTCACTATCTATAATGTAATTTCTACGTTCCTTTTCTATTAATATTGTCATGGTAATTGTTCTGATGAACTTTCCTCTTTGGTATCTGGACTTTATGAATATAAGTGCTGTACTAGATTGGCAGTTAGGTCTCATCATTTTACAATTTAAATTGCTAGATGCAATTGTAAATTCTATCCTAACAGTTTCTTCACTCACACTTCTTGCCTGTGAAACTCTTTTGGCTTCTTGGTTTGCAGTCAACTTTGATCTTCAAAAATTTAAATTCAATGTTATTTGTTATCTTCATCCTAATTCATGTTCTTTTATTGCTCTCCCTTGCCCCTTAATAATGTTTTTCTAATATTCTTGTACAATCAGCAACCCCTTACATTTTAGTGGCTTTATTGTCTTACTTGGAGAGAAATGATTTAAAAAAAAAAAAAAAAAAAAAAACAACTGTCAGAGGTCAATTACAAAATCTGACTGACTTCAAATACCAACTTTATATTAGACAACTTAGGCAATAAAAAATGTTATCAGTTGATTTATAGCTTCATTAACATTGTTTTCATACTAAAAGTATAATTGCAAAGAATAAACTTGTCAGTGCCCGCTAATGAAAATATCAGAAAATGCCACACACGAAATAAGTTATAGTCAACATCATAATGAAAACTGCCAACTCTGAATCATCTCATGGTTGATAATGTTTCAACACAAGAAAAAACATTGAAAAAATCTGCTTTGCACTCTTATGGATTTTAGCTGATAAATACTTACTATCCATCCACTGTGCCTTCCTTACCTACATTTCCAAAAACCAAACAGTGACAGTGTAAAGGTCATTTGGCCCAGAGTAAGAACAGTTTTGCTTTATGTAATTTTAGTTAAAGAGCAGCAGAATTTTTTGAAGGATTTTTTTGTTTACTTTTTCTATATTTAAAACCAGTTTCCAGTTTAAAATTTGAACAAAAAATTTGTTCACTGTCAGAGTACACAAATTTAGTTTGCTTACTGTGAATTATCTTCTATAGAAGTTACGTTGCAGCAGTGAGAAAGTTACTGAAGCTAAGATACCAGGTCAGGATTAGTAACAATTGACTGATGCAGATTTGTCTTTGGATATTCTCAAGAATCTCTAAATACACAGCAGAAGAAACACCCAACCAAATGTGATAACAATATTCAAAGCCTGGATGAATGGTAGTAATATATAGGTATATTTAATAACTAATAAAAATGGCACACTGATATTTATACAAACTTAGGCAATGTAGACATCATAAGTAATAATTACAAACAAATGCAGTCTAAAAGGATTATCACAAGTGGATGCCAGCAAGATGATAAACTTGATGTGCATTTGTTTGACTTACCTCAACAGGCATTACATCAGCATACATGCAAATAAACCATTTTGTTCCAATCAAGGCCCAGGGGACACCCAGTATGCGTAAATGATCATGGACATCAGGTAACTTCCACCTAAGCAAATAAAAAAAATTAGAAATTAAGTTTTTGCTTTGTTCCATTTAGTAAATGAAATCAATTCAATTAATCTTACAACAACATGCAATTTTTTTTCTTTTTAATCAAGTACAGATGAGCTTCTTTTCAGAGTCAACAGCTAACATGTGTGCGTATATATATATATATATATATATATATAACCCAGTCTGTCCTGCTATTTTACCCATAGCTGGAGGGAGAGGAAGAGGATTCATACCTTTCCCAAGGGTATTAGCACGTAAGTGAATGATAATGGATACGACTGGAATTCGAACTCGGCTCTGCGATTCCTCAACCATGCCTCCTATAGCCTTGGATGGCAACTGGTCTAGGAGAAGAACAACTCTGAATTCAAAACCTGCAGAGGGTCGTTTGGGAACCTTGTAGCATTCTGTGCACAAGGTCTCTGTATTCGTCCCTTCAAAAAGTGTGGATGTTCCTGCACGAGGCCTTCACCACTATAATCAAATCTTATGTGCCGGTGTCGGGCTGTCGGTTTTCTGGAAACTGATCTGCTTGACCCTCATACGTCGAATCTTGAGGGGAGAGTCAATTATTATATATATATATATGTGTGTGTGTGTGTGTGTGTGTGTGTGTGTGTGTGTGTGTGTGTGTGTGTGTGTGTGTGTGTCCAATGTACAGTAGAAATGACTGTAAAACACTTGCCCCTGCCCATTTTATAGGCAGAAGCACACAAATGCATGCTAGGATTTTTCTCTAGCCACTAAAATAGGCTGGTTCTTGGCTTTATTTGACTCAGTCCTGGTCTGTCTTATCATGAAGAACTTGCTCTGGCGTGTCAATCCTAATTTGTGAACTTTTTACCTTATTACTGTTAATTGGCACTCTTTACATTATTTGGACTATTGTCTTCATCTTTGTTGCCATATTTATCACAATGTCTCGGATGGTGGTTGGAATGTCGAACTGAACCCTTTAACAGGAATTAACAGGAGATAACTGATAAAAGACATCCATCAAACATAGCACATGGAACTAGAACAATCTACCTCAACAAACGAAATGAAGGGTTCAGCATGACATTCCAACCACTTGAAGAAGGCCAGAGCATACAACAGCCGAAACGTGATAAATATGGCAGCAAAGATGAGGACAATAGTCTGAATAATGTAAATAGTGTACATAACACCTCATCTTAGAAATATAGGCAGATACTGAAGGGTAGAAATGTTGTAATAAATATGGCGACAAAGATGAGGACAATAGTCTGAATAATATAAATAGTGTACATAATACCTCATCTCAGAAATATAGACAGATACTGTTAATTTGCCTTGAATATATTGTTTGCTTGCTTTATATTACTTTTTGCCCTGTTCTTTTCTTGTTATTGCAAACTTTGTCAGTTCTGTCATTTATTTTACATTTAACAGGAACACAGGAATAAACTTTCACTGGTGACAAATCAAAATATGAACTTAT